>SNQJ01S0022159.1:126534-159643 GCA_010110895.2 Picea sitchensis | reverse complement strand
AGAACCATCTAGAGGAAGATCCTTCTAGAAGCAGAAGCTTCTATTAGGTCTTATTACATTCAAATTATTCTACCTTATTGCAAGGCCTTATTAATATTGACCTTTATTACTTTTGAATATATTGTTCTACCTACATGAGGGGTTAGGTCCCTAACACACAATAAAAGTTACGAAAACAAGTACCACCATAAATAGAACAGTCATCATCCACATCGAGAGGCGCACGATCCTAAGATAGGGATCATATGCACTTATCGAATAACGTGCACAATGACCCAATCATAAGGGATCACGTCGATGCATTGCGACAATTGCGTCGGAAACCCACGTGTAAAAAAAAAGTTCTAAACCTTCAACCCAACATAAAATCCAATGTTCCTGAAATCCAACTGGCACTGACATACATTATAAGGCATAGTTAGATGAAGGTGCTCAAACAATAAAGAAATGTGCATAAATTAAAGTCGATTTCGCGAGGAAACATAAATTGCTTCACCATATTTAGATAAATAAATTAAAATCAACCATCAATGTAAATATCATAAAGATTCCACCTATCATAGAATCAACATCCTTTATTAAAACTGACATATCCCAACATTCAATTAATTAATACTAGAGCTCTATAATGATTGTAACAATTTGTTTTTACTCCCATTAATGTGATCCCTTGATATGATACTCACACTAATCGATGACCAACCTGAATTATACATCATTACTAACACCTGGACGACATTTCTAAACTCTGTGAAAGAATAAAATTGAGATCGTGGTAGAGGAATTAATAGATAATAAAAGCATCACATTAATTTAATCGAACTATTATTCTAATGCAAGGGAAAATGATTAATATATTGGCCTGGATAAATGCATTAAACGTAAAATAAATACAATAACATTTTTACAAGGAAATGAAATGAAATTAATAATACAAACTAGGAATTTTACACATAGATCCTTTCGACAGTTACCATGCTACCCAACATCTGCTTAATATACCTAAGTGTAGTTCTTTACAATTAAAAAAAAAAAACGAAAAATCCCCTTGCCACTATGAATACCACATCCCAAACACACAATCCTCATTACCAATTTACACCCAGCCATATGACATTGACGGATATGGTATACAACCAAAATTAGTAAACATTAATAAAATATTAAAAGAATGTTATTCCACAATTGAAATGGGTAGGACAGTTTTTTTAATTCTAGCTGTTATCAAAACATCCATTTTTACAGCATTAAATCTTTTATAAAGATAGCCAAGGCCACTAATTAATATATCTCCTCGTGATATTCAAAAACTCAGAATAATTAATTAATACCTCTGGGTATTTACTAAATCGCTTTGTATTTTTCACAACGTGTTAAGAGTCGGGCACACTTAACCCCATGGATCTCGGAAGGAACAATTACACCTGCCAATCAGTTCATAAATGGAGATTCTCAAGGGAAAGAGAATAATTCATTAATTAAAAAGGTGGATTGAAAATATAAAACTTTCCAAGAAAACTCATAAATAGAAGAATAAAAAGAAAAAAGAGTAACCGCCACTAGCCACCTAAAAATAACTTTCATTCTGACATCTCTGCCAAGTAAGTCGTTACCAGTGATTTTCGCTACCAAGTAAGAAGAAGTTACACAGACGAGGAGAAAACATGATCAGGTTTTGGCATTTGGCAGACTGGGAATCACTGTTGTCTTTATTCTGTTTTCGTTATTAGCATCCATACTCAGTCAATCATTGATGGATTTGGAAGAATTCAAATCTATACATGTATCCAAGCAATGAATTTATTTAATTTAAAATTCATAACATATTTATTGGCATCCTTTCTTTCCACTATGTAAGGATCGCATTAGTTTATAAAACTGTATACATAAATTATTGGTCGATGAATTTCATGAGGTTTATATCCATTGAATACCCATTGATTTATATAAATAAACTTATAAAATATATACAAGAGAGTGACAATTCACTGTAACTGCAATTATCACCGTAAATGCAATTATCATTGTAAAAGAAAATTATTACTGTAAATGCGAAATATCACTGTAAATGAAAATTATCACTATAATGTGAATTATCACTGTAAACGGTAAATGAAATTATCCATGTAAATGTGAATTATGACAACTCCATTGTGCGTAAGATCACAAATTTGATTTTTAAAAAGTAATTATTCTTAGAATCTAAGATGTGAGAATCTAATTAATTATTGATGAAAAGTCCTTGATGACCACAATGAGCGAACAATAATCCAGATTAAGTCTAGAGTTTGCAAAATACCGTTAGTTAATGCTCAACAAAATCTCATCACACTCCATGGAATCCCATCTCGTGTGGCAGAATAAATTGTTCTAACTTGGGATAACACAACCAATACTCTTATTAAACCGCAAGTAGTGAAATTGCGTTTAGTAAGACTCATTTTTTTTTTTAAACTAAGGAAGCATAACTTGGGTTCATAAGAATTGTCAAGATAAAAGAGAAGGTAAGCATGGGACATTTGAATGTGACACAATGAAGTAGAAGGGTCAGATTGCAATGCTGAGGGGATTATATATTTAAAAAAAAAAGATCAGCACCTGAAGCAAGATATCAATTATTTCAACTTACTAGAAAACACGATTTCATGATTGTTTTAGCATGAGTTACATGCCGACACCTTGGACTGCCTTGGTACATTGCAAGGATCGCTATCAGAGTACATAGTGGAAGGGAAAAAAAATGTAAGTAGAGGTAGTGATAAAAAATCCAAAACAACAGAAGAGAGCCAATAACCCACTGCCCATAAAAACAATAACAAATCACTATCTATAGGAATTGAAAGTCCAAACATCAACAACTAAGGGGGAAAGATTGTTTGCACAAAACATATAGCCTCTAAGGTTTATTGCTTCCACACAATAACATGTTTAAAATTTTAGCAGAGGAAATTAAGTAATCGTTACTGAAGGGAGGGGCTACAAGCCAAACAAATTTTAAGAGCCCATATCGACTACAACCAGCATCCTAAAACCACACATAAATTTAAAATGAATACAATCTTATATTTAATGCCTTATTGTGAACATATAGAATAAATTCAACTGGAAATGCATTGGTTGATTCATTATCATTATTATTTTCATACACAGGATAATTTTAAGTAAAATACAAACAAATTCAAATACATGTACCGAATCTGAAGGCAATGATCCCGTAGACGATGTCCCCCATGTGCGCTCCATCCAGATCTCACTTGTTGACCAATAAGACCTCAACGATACCTCCCATCCAACACTAGGGGTAATCATCTTCCCCTTGAGCCCACCGAGACGCAAAGGGGCCACACACACAATACCAGATAATTCTATCTCCTAGCTAGCCTCGCAAATTTGAGCTACCACTCGTTATCCGAGATGGGTATCACAACTCCCACAAGAGAAATTCAGTCAAGAAAGAACTCCGGCAGCATAAACTTATGCAAACCAGACATGATCCATACTCCTCCTCCTCCATCCTTTTTATATATGTTTCAAGTGATTAGATTCCCAAACCCTCATTAGATTCCTTATTTATTTATTTAATTAGGAAAAACCTACCTCGTACACGTCGCCCGATTCCCTTGTTGTACCAGAAAATCAATTAATTAATTAATTAATTTTTCCTATTTCCCCCACACACCTAAAAACGTTCCAAAAAACGCTCCTCGGTGTCCCATTATTCCCTTACAATTCTTAAATGACTTATGCCTTACTTAAATCCTAGTTGAGTTCATAAATTGAAATTTCCAAAGGCTAGATTCCTTACTAAGTTTCCCCTTTTTCTTTAAGTTTCCCCTTTTCTTTAAGTTTTCCTTTTTCTTAGGGTTTCCCCCTTTGTAACTAAGTTCAAAATTACCAAGTTTAAACAAACAATCATTTACCCCTTTTTAATAATTAAACCTTCATTAAAATTTTTACTTTAATTAACAAAGCTTGAATTTTCTTTACCCCCTTCTTGTTATATGTCTAATTAGTTTTTTTTTGTTCAGAGGTTCTACTTAGACCTAGGTTTTAAATTTAATAGGCTTGGCAACATTTATTAAGGAAAAAATTGTTATTAAACTTTACTCATCACATCATTCATTTTAAAGTTGATTAGGTCCTAAGGAGACATAGTTTTCTAGTCACTAGGTTTATTAACTTACCATAGTTAAAATTGTGACGTGCCCTTCAAGACGCACTACGTGCTCCAAGGGTGCCACTCACCTCTTTCCATTTTATTCGCTTGACGTGCCCTTCAAGACGCACTACGTGCTCCAAGGGTTCCACTCACCTCTTGAATAAATTTGGTAGACTTCAAACCCCCGGAGTCAATACTTTTTCATGTGATCTTGTGGGAGACTAAGGGCCTCTAAGGAATAATGACCCTTCCTTATTGTGCACCCTTTAGAATTATCGTGAGTGACTGTCACAGTCCTCCCTCACGGTATCATGGGTCTTCTCAAACTAGGTAATCGTTAACCTACAGTTCGAGACACGATTATAGTGCTAGTAGTATGTGGCAGGGATGCTGCCACACCTCTCCCTCAATGTCTCTGGTTTTCGTGCATGACCCCTTTAATCCAAATGTGAGTTTGGTTGGCAAGCTATCGTCAACATGCATCCATCAATGAAACATATTAGCTATAATAATCAACATCATAATATCTAATCGTTTGTACATATGTCACATCAACAACATTCAAATCCCAACAGTCCATTCCCTGACTCGATCCAGAGTCCAAGGAGTTTCATCGATGTCTCGACATCCTCTCACGTCCAGAGTCTTGCACACTTAGGAGAACCCAATGAATATCACATGTCGATGTAAATACATCAAAAATAACATATCATCAAATTCACAATATCTCATAATCATAATCAAAACAACCAATAGTATAATGACCCAGATCACTTGCACGCATGTTTCCTCAAAGAATATGTATGCTCAATTTGCGCAAGAGTGGGATGTCACAGATCAAATTTACTGGTAATATTTACACACCCAATTTAGATTGAAGTTAGGTTGAATATTGAGTTTTTATAGATTACCCATGTAATTTTGTGGTACATTTGTCTAGAAGGAAAATAATTGCTTGTGTACTCTTATTCATTAAGGAAAGATATGGTTAAATATTGAATATAATTTATATGTGGTATTCTTAGGGAGTAGGGAATTATCTTGATAGTGACTACAATGGATTTGTATTCTCATAGAAGATGTACATTGTCTAGATATTGAAGATGATTGATGCTTGTATTCTTAAAGGGAAGATATTTTGTTATATGGTGAATAATAATTATATGATGGAATTAAAAAAAAATGTATTTTATCTACATAATTCTATGATGAAATTCATAAAGAGATGGCATATTATCTAGATGATGAATAATTATTGTTGTTGTAATCTTAAACGAAAGGAAAATTGTTGTCTAGTATAATGGGTAATTGAATGATTTAAATTGTGTTGTGATTAAGTACCTTATGGTAATTTTAGTCTTGAGTCTAGAATAGAGATGTTGATGGGAATATATATCTCCATGTTCCTCATAACATTTTCCAGTCTTGAGACCTTAAATGGTCAAAATCAATAGGATGAATTCTGGACTTGAGCATTGATTATGTGTCTTGGAGGTCCTAACCTTGCAGGGTAGGTTGGGGGGATATACATCTTTATTATCTTGTTGTGATATGATTGATATATTAGTATCATGATGTTGAATTTGATTCTTGACATGTAGTGTTGTAAATGAAAAAATGTGTAACATTGATATTTGTTATTGCTGCTATCACTTGTTCTAACTAATGTTTAAAAACAAAAATTATCGTTACGGTTTCTACTGGATTTTTGTCTTAATGGAGGGTTTGTTATAGATCCGACCATGGTATATTATGATTTTGTTTCTATTATGAGTTATATATGATGATGATGACGTGTTTTGATTTATTGCTACTTTTAGATGTATATGTATTGACATATATTATTGACGAGTTCTCCTAAGTGTGCATGACACATGACATGTTATGGATGTTGATGGCATCAATGGACTTCCTTGGACTCTAGATTGAGTAAGGGAGTAGATTGTATCTTGTTTGAGTATTTCATTTTATGCACATGTGACATCTGATTGATTACAATATGATTGTGTATATGGATTATTGACATTTTCCTTGTCAGTGGATGCATGTTTGATGATGCTTACTAATTCAAATCACATAAGGATTAAAGGGGTCATGCACATAAACCAGACATTTGAGGGAGAGGTGTGAAACATCCATGTCACAGCCTACTAGCACTCCCTACATGCCCTGAACTATAGGTTAATGATTACCTAGTTTGAGAGGTCCACGATGTCGTGGGGGCAGAATGAGACAATCACTCATGAAGAATTCTAAGGGGCACACAATAAGAAAAAAACCTTATTCCTTAGAAGCCCCTAGTCTCTCACAAGCTCGGCCAAATGGAGTGTTGACTCCAAGGTTCGGACAAACTTCAAAAAATAACCAAAGGCGAGTGGCACCCTTGGAGCACGGAGGTGCGTCTTGAAGGGCACGTCATGTAATTAAACGTGAGTAAATAAATCTAGGTGTCCTAGAAAATAATGAATTGTTTAGACCTTGTTAGAATAAAATTTAATTAGTCAGTAAATTATAAACTTAGAAGACTAACAAGATTCTAAGACTAATTCTAAGACTATGTGTAAGTATAAGATTAAGTCTAAGTCTAAATTTAAATAAGGGACTAAATAAAATTTAAATAAGTCAAAAGATTTGAGATAAAATCAAACTTTAGGAAAATAAGAAATACAAATTGAAAGATTGGGAAAATTGCACATGTGTGCATGAAAATAATAAAAGGGATTTTTAAAATAGAAAAAAATTAAAACGTGAGAGAAATGGTGTAGACATAGAATGATATCTTGAGTCAATCTACCACTAAGTCTAACTAAAAGAAGACTCCTAAACCAACTCAAACTAAGATATAGTTAGGGGACATCCATTAAATGAGAATTTGGGGAACTAAGAGACATCTAAGAGAAAAAATAGGAACACATTGGGGAATGTGTGAGGGAAAATGGATTTTTAAATAAAATAAAAAGGGTAATTAATTGTGCAACTTGAGGAGAGTGTGACAAGTGTGTGGGTGAATAATCATAATTAAATTAATTATTTAGTTAATTATTTGTGCATGAGGACATGTGTCATTGGGGGATCTTTCTACAAAGGAAGTGGAGAAGAGGGGAAAGGGATGCCACTTTGGATGGTACTGTTATGCTGCCAAAATTTGTTTTGACTATTTTTTTCTTGTGAGAGTTGAGATTTCAAACTTGAGAAAGAGGGAGGTATCTATTCCCATACCCAACTCTAACCTAGACTCATGACTAAATTTTATGCTAAAGTACTAAATCATAACTCTATCAACCTCATTCAATAACTCACTATACTAGTAATTCTTTTTTAATTCATCATATGAATTTACTTCATAAGAATTTACTCAATCATCGTGTTTCATTCCATTAAAAACCTCTATATTCAATAACATATTAGTATTATAATCCACACTCAATATAATTGTAAACAACGAAATAAACATTAATGAAAGATAATAAGTAGAGACATCATATTCGATAAATGTAAAATAAAATAAGCAATAATATTACTCCCTTTGGCAGCATATGTGGACATGAATTGAAAATGTTTTATCTGAATCTTTATGTTTGAGGAGAGTTTAGTGTCCTTAGTGATATATATAGCAAAAAAAACGGGTTTCTGATTTAAAGGATCCAACCACAATCTTAAGAAAGAATTCATTATTGATATTTATCTGACCTTTATATAGGTCAATTTGCTCCCTTGATATGTATGTAACACATATTTTATTGCAATTCTAGATCTGCAGATTATTCTGAAATTTAAGATAGCGCTCATATTGCTATCCTAAGCATTTTGATCACCATCTAAGGTCATAGTGACAAACCTCTAAGCAAATTCATCACTCCATCCAAAACATTATGTTGATATATCAAGTTTTCCAAAAATGTGAAAAAATCCATCTCTTTAATTGTACAGGTAGAGATCAAAATCAAAGCCCACAAATTCACCAAAATTGTCAAAGGAGGCCATACTAAATCTAGAGAAAAATATTTCCTTAGATCAAGTTGTAGGTAGGTTTTTTCCTTTCCAATCCAATGCAGCAAACTCGCAGGCTCTATCTACTAAAATTATGTTCTCAAGAGATTGATATAATACCAAGATCTACTTTCCTTCTAGGAGTATAGTTCCAGGTTCATGAGGGCTAGTTGGAGCCACCATAAGACACACAAGAATTGCGCTTTGAAAACCTACTACATACAACAATGTGTAACATCCCTCTCTTGTGAGCACATGTTATCGACTTATTCTTTGAGGATGCTTGTGTGCAAGTGATCCGGTTATAGTACATGGTTATTTATTTCGCTTATGGATTTTTATGATGATGTTGATGGTTGTGATTTAATTTTATTTGAGATATATGTATTGAAAGATGCTATTGATGAGTTTTCTCTGAGTGTGCAGGACACTTGAAATATTTTGGATGTCGGTGGCATCAATGGACCTCCTTGGACTCCGGATTGAGTCAGAGAGTGGTTTGTATTGGCTTGAGTATTTCATTTATACATATGTGACATATGATCGATTATAGTATGATTTTATATATGGATCATGGATTGTGTTTCGTCGATGGATGTAGGATGATGAGTGCTTGCTAATCTAACTCACATAAGGACTAAAGGGGCCATGCACAAAAATCCGTTATTGAGGGAGAGGTGTTGCAGCGTCCCTGTCACAACCTACTAGCACTCTCACTGTGGCTCAAATTGTAGGTTAACAATTACCTAGTTCGAGAGGTCCACGATGTCGTGAAGGTAGACTGAGACAGTCACTCACAAAGATTCTAAGGGGTGCGCAATAAGGCAAAGTCCTTATTCCTTAGAAGCTCTTATTCTCTCACAAGGTCGCTCGAATTGAGTGTTAACTCCAAGGGTTGGACAACTACCAAAACCAGTCAAGGCGAGTGGCACCCTTGGAGCATGGAGTGCGTCTTGAAGGGCATGTCACATAAATAATACTTGAGTCAATGAATCTAGGTGGCCTAGAAAATCATGAGAGAATAATTAAACCTTGAAAAATATTTAGGCCTTGCCATATTTAATTAATTAATTAAATAATGAAATTATTAATCGTAAATCCCAAATGAAAGTCTAAGCCTATTAAAAAAATGAAGCCCAAGTCTAAGTTCTTGTAAGGAGACTAAACTAAATTAAAAATGAATGAGGTAAATCAATTTAAGAATTAAGTAAAATAAAATAAACCTAAATATTTTATTAAATACACATGTGTGCAAGAAAATACCAAATTGGAAATTAAGATAAGAAAAGAATAAAGCTGGTATCTAGAGTCTAGCTACCACTAGTTTAACTAGAAGAAGACTCTTATTTTAACTCAACTCAGATTAGTAAGGTGTCGGTCATTAAATGAAAATATGGGGAATAAAGAGATAATTAGGAGTGATTTAAGGAAATGAGAGGGAAATTGAATTTTAATTAGGAAATGAGAGGGAAATTGAATTTTAATTAAAATAAAATATGGAATTATTTGTACAAGTGGGGATGAGTTAGTGAGAGAATTCCTATAAAGCAAATGGTCAAGATGGGAAAGGGATCACATTGGTTATTGGTAAAGTTATGCTGCCGAATTACTTTTGACTGGTTTTACTTGTGAGAGTTGGGATACCTAGCTTGAGAGAGAGTGGTGGCTCTACCTTGCGAGGCAAGCTTGGAGCTAGAAGGTTTCTGGTTTTGTGTGCATGGCCCCTTTGCGGCTCAGGGGGATAAGGGGAAAGAAAAAACCCTAGCAATGGCTGGGAGGTGCCGATGAAGTCTCTACGGTTAGAAAGTGGAAGGCCAGAAGGAGTGACATTGCTGAAGAACATCTTCGATTCTTGGTCGACGGTTACAGTAATATTATTTAGATTTATAATTGTATATATAGTTCTAGAAATTGCCGTAAAATTGTGTTGTAATTTTGGTATCGAATTTACAAGCCCTTGATCGGTTAATGTGTAACCTAGAGGTAAATTTCTATAATTTTGTTTCCATGGAGCTTTCGAACGATGTATATTGTATTTCCCTTGTCAATTGTCCTTCCATTTGTTACCAATCTCTTAAGATCCTACCTGGTTCGTTGTTGTACGGGTTACCCATTGAGATTGTCAGAAATTGATTTGTTGATTCAATTTTCTCTGTGTATTGAGTATTAGATGTTGGATTTATTAATTGCTGGTATTGTTATATAAACAAAGTACAAATTCTTAGTTGCTGCAATGAGTTACTTATCAGAATTTAAATTTTACATTATTTGTTTAACCAAATACCAAAACGAAATTACAGTTTCACTCCTATCCCTTGCGTTTAGTCGAAATCCCAGGAAAGAATTTTATGATAGCTCTAACCTAGACTTGAGTCGATGAAATTCGCGTGGGTTCTATAATGTAGATAGCTGGAACGATTTTCCTCCTGCTGGGATGGCTAACCAAAGTATAGACCCCTAAGTTGTTCCCTGAATGCTTAGTCTGCGTTTCAGGTCTGAAAGATCTCGTAAATATCCTACCAGTCCATAACCCAGATCCGATTGGATGATCCGTAAAACCTTGTTGATTGTTCCCCTCATTTCGACTTTGTTGATGATCAAATTTTCGTAGGTTATTCTTGTCCTTTCAACCCAATTTTGTTCTTTAGTTTGGTTTTAATTGTGGGACCACCGTAACAAATCCTCTCTCATGCCTCCTGACGACCGTCCACCTTATGCAATCCGACATCGTCTAAATTCCCAACCGTTTTATTAAAATTTAGAACTCGATTTGGTGCTCGTTTTATCCCATTCGATGGGCAGTTCCAGTATTTACGGTCATTTTTAAATTAATGAATCAAAGCATATATGGGCTAGAATCGCCTCCATTCATTAAAATAATACTAGCACTCATTTTTAAATTAATGAATCAAAGCATATATGGGCTAGAATCGCCTCCATTCATTAAAATAATACTAGCACAGCCGCTAAGTCGCGGCTGGTGAACGTCAAAAGGCGGTTTAAGGCTGTTAAACTTACTGTTGTTAAAAACGTAAGCATGCACTGTAAACTAACACAAACGACTGGCGATTTCATCCAGCAGAAACATGAAACACCTTAATACTTGTGTGAATACCTTAATATTTTTTAAACAGGTAGACGTGGCAATAAGTTAGTGAATACAATAATTTTTAAACACGATTAGGTAAATGTAAAAAAGTAAACATATAAACGGATGTCTTTATAATAGCTCGAAAGTTAATGGATGAAATCAGAGCCATTCATTTATTGTGACGACTAAGAATATTCTAGGCATATTTAATCTCGTCCATAAAAAACGTATTAAGAACTAAAAACCTATTAAATGTGCCCATTGTCAATAGGTGTACGTCTTTCGGCGTAATAAATTTAGTTAAGGTTTTTTTTTTATTCCACATGTCATATGAAGGTTTTGACTCTAATAACATGATTCCTTAACATCATGTGTTCACCATCAACTTGGATGAAAACACCAGCATTGCACTCTTTAGTCTGGTCAATTTTTTTTTAATTTCAGATTCCCTCCTTCGTATTGCCAAATATTTCTTGAGACAGCGGCTCTCAATCTGCAGGTTGATCTAGTTCTTTTAGAGTATTGATTGAGCTAAAGGACTTAAAGGATGCAAAATGTGACATGTTGTAGGAATGCTTGTTTTCTCCGTCCCCATTATATTTCTAATTGTAGAGTCCTATCTAGTTGTGCTGAATAATTTTAAACAAGGACGGACCCATGCTAGAGTCGATCTTATTATTTACAGTCTTATTCCATGAATTTTTCCGTTTAGATTTATTTTGAGTCGGAAAATTTTGTTCAAATTATCTGCAAAGTGTTTAATTTCCTTTTGATCCATATCTTCTTGACTTTCAGATTGAAAATGACATGCCCACTGTTGCTATCATCCCGACAAAATATGAAAAACCTAGAACTTTCCTGTCCTTGCTTCTGTGATATCTATAAGGAAGAATTTGTTGCTCGACGCAAGAAAGATGAATTTGAAGAGCTATTACTTCTTTCCCAGACACAATTATTTCATGGAATGTTGATGATGGTTGGGTTTCTTCTTGACAGTGGAGGAAACATTCATTTTATTTTTAAGATAAAAAATTTCTCTTGAAATTTCATTATCTTCTAGACTTAAAAATACTTCTTTCTCCCTAGATCCCTCAAGTACTCACTAACACACGAGTCCTTCTTCCAATTATTCTTCATATAATGACTCATAAACATCTTCCTCGTCTAAAATTTCATCATAAAAATTCCCTTATGGAAGCAATAGGTGACACTTTTAATTCATAATTTTAGTCGGTCTTCTTGGGTTCTTAGGAGAGTCATAACAAAGAATGTCTTTGAGTGATCTCATGGAAGACGAAAAGGGTTTTAATTCCTTACAATTATATAGTGGAGGGTTCCTTAGGAAAACTTATAACTGATAGTTACATATTGCAATGTACTGGGATTTTATATTTGATGGAATTGATCATGTATAGTATCTCATTAGTTAATACGAATAATCCAATTATTGTATTGCTTTTATTTTATGTTACGCATAAAGTTAGATTTGGACATAATATTTGTTGTTAAGGTGTACACATATTTATATTTTCCCCTTAGTAAGATTTTTCACCACACTAACCTAGTAGAATTGAAGGGAACCTTTAAAAGGTGTTACAAGGGTTATGAATTTAGAATAAATCTTGCTGGAATTAAATGAGGGAGAAAGATCTTGAATTACTAGATCTCCATGTTAATGGATTTAGTTGCGTACTAAGGTAGCTTGTATTTGGTCTAGGTGTAAGGGTTAAAGTTGAGTAAGATGGATATTATTAATTAATCATATTCATTACTAATTGTCATTTATTTATTAGATTGTAAGACTGTATAATGATCAAATTGTGGTTTAATGTGTTTAAGGACTTATGTCTTAACAAAGGAAGTTACAAGATTGTATTTATACTTATGCGGTTCTTATCTAACCTTATGAATTATCCTTGTACCTATTTGTACTTATTTCTTGCTTGAATGTTGATTAAGTAAAGTAGATTATCCTTGCACATCCATGAAAATGGGTACATGTTTATGATACTTGTTATTGTGTTGCGCTATTAGTTAAAAGTTCTGAAATAACATAGAAATGATGCAGTCATTAAACTATTGCCATTTTTCCTCCTTGTGTAGATGAAGTGTAAATTTTTACATGTTATTATTGACCAGATTAATCACGTGTGATTCCATGCCTTACTATTAGAAATTAGTCAAGATGTTTAGGATAGAAGTTGGGTATGGGATTATATACCTCCTTCTTCCTCAGAACAGTTGCCAGTCCTGAGACCCTAAGTGGTCAAAATCAATCGAATGAATTATGGACTTGAGCATTGATTATGTGTCCTGGGGTTCCTAACCATGCAAGATAGGTTGGGTGGGTAGTTTCCTCATATCATCACTTGAGATATGTTGATTAAATATTAGTGATGGATGTTTCTTCAGTTGATCATAATGTGTTGATTATGTGTCACTATTAATTATGGCAATGCGTCTTTTATGTGTTGTTATTAATTACAATGATGTGATTGTTTATGTGTTGTTATTAATTATGTTAATGCATTGATTATGTGTCGCTATTAATTATGTTAATGTGTTGATTATGTGTCATTATTAATTAGGATGATGTGTTGATGGTGTTTCTATTCATTATATGGTGACGTTTTAATTTCCTAATGCAGAAAAACAAATATATTTACCTCTTTTTGCAACCGATAATTGTTGTCGTAACGAAGGGGTCGTTACATATGATATCAGAGTGTGTCCAACCTTGCAAATTTGGATCACTACGCCTTCCACTGTATTAAACACTTGATTACTAACTTATCACTAATTAAATTGAAAATTTTCCCTGTAGGTAATCATGGTTAGAGGAAACCATGAAGGTAGACAATGTGGTGTTAGGGGAAGAGGTGCGATGCCTCCAGTAGCATCCATGCCAGACGGGTCTAACCCCCAAGGAGAAGAACAAGTCAATGGGCAGGAGAAGGCTTTTGTGGGGGATGTGGTTGTTTTGATGAGGTCCTTTCAAAGGATGTCAGAGGCCTTGATTAACCGACTAGATAGAGATGAGGACTGCGCCCCTATACCCAATGAGGGTTCACAATGTGCTCCAATTGGCAGTGGTAACATTCAAAGAGAACTCGAGAAGGAGAAGATTCTCGAGTTCATGGGTGCCACGGACGGCTCAGTCGCTGAGGCATGGTTGGAGAACATGGTGATGTGATTTTCACTTTATGAATACACATCCAACATGAAGGTTTGCATGGCGGTCTTTCAGCTGAAGGAGAGCTCTCTTCTATGGTGGAAAACGCTCTTCCCTCAACCAAACATGGTCGTCGAAGAAATATCATGGGAACTGTTCAAGGAGAGGTTTCGGGAGAGGTATTTGTCAGAGGAATTCATTGAGCACCATATAAATGAGTTCAATGACTTACGACAAGGTGGTCGTATGGTGTCGGAGTATGAGGCCAGGTTTATGGAGCTACTTCAATATGCCCCATATCTGAACATGGAGAAGATGAAGGTCAACAAGTTTGTGTTTGGCCTTAACTTGAACATTCGTGCAAAGGTGGGGATCCTAACACCTCAGACATTGCACAATGCAGTCTAGAAGGCCCTCATAGCTGAGGAAGAGATGACCAACAGGGATCAGGGTAGGACTCCTACAAGAACAATTGGATGGATGACCTTGGGAGTGTAGTAACATTAGACACCAACCAGACATATATCAGGGTATCGAGATATTTCTATAGGACCCATTTTCACTACACCATGATGATTGAGTCCTCAATAAAGTACTCCCTAGAAAGGACCACCGCATCAACAATAACATTTCCTGCAGTAGCAATAGTTTAGGATTGTTCAACATAACAGACTAGGATCTCAGGCTAGAAGGCCAACAATTTCTACTTCAGGGACCGGGAGTACTGGACCAAAGACGGGATGTTGGACATGTGGAGAGCCACATTACGAGGGAGACTATCCTATTGAGAAGGCCAAGGTGGCCAGATTAGAAGAACCCACTACAATGGGAGATTTGGGCAAGGCCCATAGGATTCATGCAACGATGAATAGCATCCAGTCCGAGCACCAGTCCACTTTGCTCGAGATGTCAGGTATGATTGAAAATCAAACTTTTAGTATTTTGATAGATCCAGGTGATACAAAGAGCTTTATTTCTAGTGCAGTGCTAAAAAGAATTAAGGTAAAAGAAATTGAGCAGGATGAGTGTAGATACACAGAATTGGTTTCGGATGCCAAACCAAAGGTTGGAGGGAGGGTTATGGATTGTAGCATTAACTTGGGAGATTTTGTAACGAATGCCAACCTGCATGTCACAATAATAGGATATTATGACATAGTGATCGGTATGGACTGGTTGGAATCGCATGATGTGATACCCAACTGTAAGACGAAACAATTAAGTTTGACAGATGACGTGGGATAGAGAAGAGTGATTGTAGGAAGAAATCAGGGAGTGTCCTTGAGATTCATTTCTTCCCTATATCTACAAAAGAGCATGCCTAAAGGATGTAAGTTATATGCAATCTTAGCGCTAAACGAAAAAAGTGAGGTAGAAGGATTAGAAAACCTTCCAGTAGTACGAGAGTTTGCAGACGTGTTTCCAGAAGAGTTACCCAATTTGCCTCCCAAAAGAGAGTTGGAGTTTACAATCGACTTGAAACCTAGAACTGAACCGATAGCAAGAATCCCTTATCGGATGTCAATGCCTGAGTTACAGGAGTTGAAAATGAAATTGAAGGAGTTGTTGGACTTGGGACTTATACGTCCAAGTGTGTAACCTTGGCGTGCACTTGTTATTTTCATAAGAAAGAAGGATGGGTCCTGGAGACTGTGTATTGACTACCATTAATTGAACAAGGTGATGGTCAAGAACCAGTATTTGTTGCCAAGAATAAATAATTTGTTTGATCAGATGAAAGGCGCGACAATGTTTTCAAATATTTACTTGAGATCAAGATTTCACTAGTTATGAATTAAAGAGGAGGATATTCCTAAGACCACATTCAAGAAGAGGTTCAGACACTATGAGTTTACCATTTTACTGTTTGGATTGACAAACACCCCGGGGGTATTCATGAGTTTTATGAATGGGGTGTTTCGTGAATACTTGGACAAGTTTGTTCAAGTATTGATTGATGACATACTGATATATTCTTGGACGACAAAAGAACATGATGAACATTTAAGCTTGGTACTATAGTGTTTACGAGAAAACAAATTATAACGGAAATTGTCGAAATGTTCTTTTTACCAATCAGAGATTCACTACTTATGGCATGTTATATCTAGTGAAGGTATCGTTGTGGATCCAACAAAAGTAGAGTCTATTATGGAATTTCCTATGCCAACAAATGTACAAGAAGTATGTAACTTTATGGGTTTAGTAGGATATTACCGACAGTTCGTCGAAGGTTTTTCGAAGATAGAAAACTTGATCACGAAATTGAAAAAGAAAAACAAGAAGTTTATATGGAGAGAGAAATGTGTAGAATCATTTCAAAGGTTCAAGGAGTTTCTAATGACAACATTGATACTGAAAGTTCCCAACATGGAAAATGAATTATTGGTATTCACATACGCATCCAAGGAAGGTTTAGGTGGAGTTTTGATGCAAGACGATCAGGTGATAGATTACATTTCAAGGAAATTGAGAAAGCATGAGGAGAACTACGCAACACATGACTTGGAGTTATTGGAAATTTTATATTCTTTGAGAGTTTGGAGACACTATCTGATTGGACGAAAAATTAAAACTAAAGACAGATCATTGTGGATTGCAACACATATTTACGAAGAGTGACTTGAATGCACAACAACGACATTGGTCAGAATTACTTAGTGAATACGACTTCGAGATTACTTACATAAAAGGTACGACGAGAAGAGTGGCAGATGCTTTGAGTCGAAGACCACTCATATTCTCAATAATACCTCTTAAGACAAATATTTGAGAAAATATTCCAGCATTACAAAGAGATGATGACTGGTACGAGGAAGTTAAATAAAATATTGGACAATATACCATGATGGCACCAAAGTTTGAAGGATATACATAGGACAATGACGGATTGTTAATATATAACAATAGAATTTATGTAACTCCTAATGACAAATTAAAATATTTGATCTTAAGTGAAGTGCATCGCGCAGTGTACATGGCTCATCCAGTAGTCACGAAGATGAAAAAAAACCTTAAGCCTTTAGTCTTTTAGAAAGGAATGAAAGCCGACATAGTTAGGTACATGGTGAGATGTCTAGAATGTTAGTAAGTGAAAGATGAACATAGACATTCAACACGGTTACTACAACATCATGTTATTCCATAATCGAAATGGCAGGTCATTTCGATGGACTTTATAGTTGGATTGCCACTAGCGACAAGGAGTCATGACTCGATTTTCGTGGTAGTTGACACTATGATGAAGAGTGCACATTTTATTCCTGTATGTATGATGTATAAGGCTCCAGACATAGCTAGAGTTTTTGTCAGTGATATTGTGAGATTACATTGGTTACTAATAAGGATCATATCCGATCGAGGATCAATGTTTACAGGATGATTTTGGACCATTTTCCAAGAGACTTTGGGAACACAATTGAACTTTAGTACAACATATCACCCTGAGACATATGGGAAGATAGAACGAATGAACCAAATTTTGGAAGATATGTTTTGTGTGTATGTAATGGACCAACATAAACGTTGGAAAGAGTTTTTGCCACTGGTAGATTTTGCATACAACAACAACTAGAAAAGTACCATTAATATGGCATCATTTGAGTTTCTATACGGGCGATAGTGTCAGACACCATTGAGTTGGGATCGACTTGAGAACAGGATCCTGGTGGGACCATAAGTGATCCAAGAAATGGAACAACAAATGTAAATGATAAGACAAAGGATTAAATAAGCGCAAGATCGGTAGAAGAGTTATGCTGATGCTCATCTCGTTGACCGTAATTATGAATTAGGTGACCGAGTTTTCTTGCGTGTGAAACTGCACAAGAGTTCAATCAAGTTTGGAAAGGGTGCTAAACTCTCTCCTAGTTTTGTGAGACCTTTAGAACTTGTGGAAAAGAAAGGACCCATGGCTTATCGACTAGCCTTTCCTGATTCTTCGAGGCGTATGCACAATTTTTTTCATGTATATGTTTTGAGACATTATGTTAGTGATCCTACACATGGGATTACCATGAGTTCATTGCAAGTGTGAGAGAAGGGTGCACTCACGGCGTAGCCAATCCACATTCTGGACCATCTCATTTGACAACTATGACGTCGAATAGTCGATCATGTCAAGGTCGAATGGGACAATTATAGTCCACACTCGGCTACATGAGAGGACACATATGATATGCGTTAGAAATTTCCTTACTTATTTGATAGATTAGACATATATATCTTGTCAGATACTTTTATTACTGCATTTTATATATTGTACAACTTCGGGACGAAGTTTAAAACAAGAGGGGGTGTATGTAACATCTTGCTCTTGCGAGCACATATTATCGACTTATTTTTTGAGGACCTTTTCATGCAAGTGATCCAGTTATAGTACATGGATATTTGTTTTTCTTATGGATTATTATGATGATGTTGATGGTTGTGATTTAATTTTATTTGAGATATATGTATTGACAGATTCTATTGACGAGTTTTCTCTGAGTGTGCAGGACACTTGACAAATTGTGGATGTCGGTGGAATCAATGGACCTCCTTGGATTCCGGATTGATTCAGGGAGTGGATTGTATCGGTTTGAGTATTTCATTTATACATATGTAACATATGATCGGTTATAGTATGATTTTATACATGGATCATTGATAATGTTTCGTTGATGGATGCAGGCTGACAAATTCTTGCTAATATGACTGACATAAGGAGTAAAGGGGCCATGCCCATAAACCAGATATTGAGGGAGAGGTGTGGCAACGTCCCTGTCACAACCTACTAGCACTCCCACCATAGCTCAAATTGTAGGTTAATGATTACCTATTTTGATAGGTCAGCGATGTCATGAGGGAAGACCGAGACAATCGCTCATGAAGATTCTAAGGGGCGCACAATAAGACAAAGTCCTTATTCCTTAGAAGCCCTTAGTCTCTCACAAGGTTGTCTGAATGGAGTGATGAATCTAAGGGTTTGAAAACTACCAAAATTAGTCAAGGGCAAGTGGCACCCTTGGAGCACGGAGTGCGTCTTGAAGGGCACGTCGCGTAAATAAAACTTGAGTCAATGAATCTAGGTGGCCTAGAAAACCTTGAAAGAATAATTAAACCTTGAAAAACATTTAGGCCTTGCGAGATTTAATAATTAATTAAAGAATGAAATAATTAATTGTAAATGCCAAATGAATGTCTAAGCCTATTAAAAAAAATGAAGCCTATGTCTAAGTTCTTGTAAGGATACTAAACTAAATTAAAAAGGAATGAGGTAAATCAATTTAAGAATTAAGTAAAATAAAATAAACCTAAAGATTTTATTTAATACACATGTGTGCAAGAAAATACCAATTGGAAATTAAGATAAGACAGGAATAAAGATTAGATAATATGTGTACGCATAGAATGGTATCTAGAGTCTATCTACCTCTAGTTTAACTAGAAGAAGACTCCTCTTTTAAATCAACTCAGATGAATAAGACGTTAGTCATTAAATGGGAATATGGGGAATAAAGAGACGACTAAGAGTGATTTAAGGAGCGCATTTGGGAAATGAGAGGGAAATTGACTTTTAATTAAAATAAAATATGACATTATCAGTGAGAGAATTCATATAAACAAAATGGTCAAGATGGGAAAGGGATGACACTCGTTATTGGTAAAGTTATGTTGCCGAATTATTTTTGACTGGTTTTACTTGTGAGAGTTAGGATACCCAACTTGAGAGAGAGTGGTGGCTCTACCTTGCGAGGAAAGCTTGGAGCTAGAAGATTTCAGGTTTTGTGTGCGTGGCCCATTTGTGGCTTGAGGGGCTAAGGGGGAAGAAGAGTACCCATAGCGTTGGATGGGAGGTACCAGTGAAGTCTCTACAGTTAGCAATTGGGAGGTCGGAAGGAGCGCCACCACTGAAGAACATCTTCGATTCCTCGTCGTCGGTTATGATAATCTTATTTAGATTTATAATTTTATATATAGTTTTAGAAACTGTCATAAACTGTGTTTTAATATTGGTATCGGATTTACAAGCCCTTGATGGGTTAATGTGTAATCGAGAAGTAAATTTCTATAATTTTGTTGCCATGGAGATTTCAAACGATGTATATTGTATTTCCCTTGTTATTTGTCCTTCCATTTGTTACCAATCTCTCAAAATTCTACCTGGTTCGTTGTTGTCTGGGTTACCCATAGAGATTGTCAGAAATTTATTCGTTGATTCATTTTTCTATGTGTATTGAGTATTAGATGTTGGATTGATTAATTGCTGGTATTGTTATATAAACGAAGTACAAAATCTTAGTCGATGCAATGAGTTACTTATCATAATTTAAATTTTACATTATTTATTTAACCAAATACCAAAATGAAATTGTAGTTTCACTCCTAACCCTTGTGTTTAGTCGAAATCCTAGGAAGGAATTTTGTGATAGCTTTAACTAGACTTGAGTCGATGAAATTTGCGTGGGTTCCATCATGTAGATTGTTGGAATGATCTTCCTCCTGGTGGGATGGCCAACCAAAGTACAAACCCCCAAGTTGTTCCCTGATTGCTTATTCTTCGCTTGTCTGTGTTTAAAGTATGAAAGATCTCGCAAATCTCCCACCAGTCTAGAACTTGGATCCGATTGGATGATCCGTAAAACCTTGTTGATTTTTCCCCTCATTTCACCTTTGTTGATGATCCAATTTTTGTAGTTTCTTGTCGTTTTAACCCAATTTTGTTCTTTAGTTTGGTTTTAATCATGGGACTTCCACAACAAATCCACTCTCATTCCTCTTGACAACCTTCCACCTTATGCAATCCAACATCATCTAAATTCCCAACCATTTTCTTGAAATTTAGAACTCGATTTGGTGGGCGGTTCTAGTATTTAAGGTCGTTTTTAAATTAATGAATCGAAGCATCTATGGGCTAGAACCACCTCCATTCATTAAAATAATATAAATTTTGTTAATAAAATATTGTTATTCCACATGTCATCTTCGGTGAAGGTTTTGAATTTGATAATAGGATTCTCGAACACCATGTGTTCATCAACAACTCAGATGAAAACACCAGTAGTGCACTCTTTAGTCTGCTCGCGTTTTTTTTAATCTCAGACTCCCTCCTTCGTATTGCCAAATATTTCTTGAGACAGTGGTACTGAATCTGCAGGTTGATCTAGTACTTTTAGAATGTTGATTGAGCTAAAGGACTTAAAGGATGAAAAATGTGACATTCTGTAGGAATGCTTGTTTTCTTCCTCCCCATTGTATTTATACTTGTATATTCCTATGTAGTTCTAAAGTCCAGCACCAAATAATTTTAAAGAAGGACAAACCCATTCTAGAGTCGATCTTATTATTTGCAGTCTTATTCCTTGACTTTTTCTGTTTATCTTTATTTTGAGTCGAATAATTTTGTTCAAATTATCGTCAAAGTGTTTAATTTTCTTCTAATCCATATCTTCTTGACTTTTAGATTGGAAATGACATGCCCACTGTTGTTGTCATTCCGACCAAATATGAAAAACCTAGAACTTCCCAGTCCCTTCTTGTGTGATATATAAGAGGAAGAATTTATTGTTCGACCCAAGAAAAATGACTTTGAAGATCTATCACTTCTTCCCCCAGAGCCAATTATTACATGGAATGTTGATTATGGTTTGGTTTCTTCTTGACCGTGGGGGAAACATTCATTTAATTTTAAGACCAAAAACTTCTCTTGAAATTTCATCATCTTCTGGACTTAAAAATAATTCTTGCTCCTTAGACCCCTCAAGTAATCACTAACACATGATTCCTTATTCGAATTATTCACCATATAATGGATCATAAACATCTTCCTCATCTAAAGTGATCCAAAAAGATATTTTAAATGACAATGGTTGAGTTATTATGCATGTGTTAAATTACCATTTAGGAAGTTGAATGAAAAAAGAAGAATCATAGAAGAAACATAACATCCATATGAACATATATAGATATTAAATAAAGCATGAGTATCAACAAACCATAAACACCAATGTGATAATAGAGTTCGACAATCTCGCCTACGTCTCTGGGCTTTTGTCTCAGTGGGTGAGGATTTCTTATTTCTGTTCAAAGATTTAAAATTGCATCACATCAGTGCCGAAAAGGTTACAAACTGATATGGTCTTGTTCTACCATATCTCTAGAACCCAACAAAACTAACGACATTGAAATTGAATGACTGAACCTCCCAAAAATGCCCCGCATAGGTGCTCTCCTCAATGGCTTCCTTGCAGAAAAATGGCTTTGGCTTGGAAAATATTCAGCATAACTCTTTTCTGAACCTCTTCCCATGGCGTCAAGAACCCCTAGTTTATATAGACCTAAATTTGGTAACCATATCCCAAATTCTCCCCAAGATCTGGCCTAAAAAATGGCCCAATATCCTCCAAAAATGACCAAAATCCCTCAAATCTGCTGATAAAATCATAAAAATCTTTAGAATAAAGTTTTAAAAACCACTTTATGTCAAATACAAGGCACATCCCCCTTGAGGTCCAACCCCTGGTCATATTAGGTACCTTCACGTGGCCTCGAGCTAAGCTGGGCCTGTTTGCCCCTTGTATCTTGACTTCTGGTCGCATGCTGATGGCACATGTGGCCTCATCCCTGGCTCCCCACACTCTATTCACTTGGGACCTCAATGGTTTAAAATTTAGCCCTTGGTCGGCGGGCTAGCCCAAATGACTAGGGCTAAGCCCCTTATCTCCACGCTAACTGTTATGCATAGGTCGGGTCGTATGGTGGAAAGGTGATATGACTGGGATCCGAGGCTCATTCCATATCAAACCTCCACGCCAGTGGTTACAAAACATGGTCATGTGGTAAACGTTGTGACCAGAGGCCGGGGCTATGCCCCAACCCTTCTATCCATCCATAATACATGATTTTAAACTTAAATAGTTTTAAACCCATATAACTAATAAGAACCAATGATGGGCGAACTGGCTAGTCCGATCCTGCCAAGACACTAGCCTGAATAGAGGTCACAGGTTCAAACCTCATGGAGTCCAACAATTTTTGCAACCAACGATCCAATGAATGGGTGTCACATGGCAACCCATGACTGGGCCTCGTGGCACCATACCATACATCATCAAAACTGCCACACATCAGCACTCAATTCGTCCTTATTTTCCAGCCACGTATCTACCATGTCACCTGCCACTATACCTTCCATGTAAGCATCATACGAAGGTGCCACATGTAAAACTTGTAGTGGTGACACATATCACTCCCTGATTGGTCCACATGCCTATCCACATCACTGTATGGTCAACTGCCATGTGTCACCTCCATACGCTGCCACGTCAACATGATGATGTCATCATTGACTTTTTGGCCTGTTGACTATTGACTTTTTTGCATGTTTGGTAAAATGAACAGATCGCCATATATGGAGCATACAACGTTCATTTGAGCCCGTTCAAGTTGCATTGGGTTAGTAACATCAAGGCCTACACACACGTCTATTTTGAAGCCATTATGAGAACTTTTATGTTTAGGCCTTTCTAAGCCCCATCAAGCTTCTGGATCCAATTCTGGATCACACCTCCCCACTAAAGACATTTTGGTCCCGAAAAGGTTACTGAATAGTCATCAAGTGTGGGATAGGCCACCCGACTTGTTCTATGTCTTTGAAATCTGTCCTGTGCACCTATCTCATCAAGATCAACTTTAAAACAATCATGATAACTGACAGCATATTGTCAGCCATTTGTAGCCTGTCACATCTTATTGAAGCCACTATCATCCATTTGACAACATTACTAATGATAGCATAAAAAATATGACTACAAATGAGATGATATGTTTGTAATATGTGCACGGCATTATCTTATCTCGAAGCAAAGTGTGATTGATTTTCCATTCTACAATCATCTCATGTTCTTGCTTAAGATCAGTGACTTGATTTGAAACAATTATAGGTGTGTTTATTTCTTGAGTTGTCTTTCTTAATTATTCCATAGTTTGAAGAGTTTTATTTTCCTTTAAATGATGAGCATGAACCACATATTCTTGACCTGATTTGGTTAAATGATATTGATTCTTTTCCCTGTAGAAGATTGCTTTACGATCATAAAAGTATGCTCTTCCTAAGACCATTCCATGTTCACTTAGTGGCACCACATCACATGTTACCTCATCCACAAACTTAGATGAAATTACAAATTTTAAAGTGCACTTCTTTGTTATGTGCAATTGATGAATGTTGCTTATCCATTTAATTGTGTAAGGATTATGATGCATCTATGTTTTTAATCCCAATTGCTTAACCAATTCCTCTGAAATTAAGTTAGATTGATATCCACTATCTATCAATGTGTCAACCTTAGTGTGACTCATGATGATCTTTATGTGAAACAATTTACTTATACCATCAAATCCTTCACCAATTTTACCTGTCATACCAATCAATGAGACTTTAGATTCATCACCTGAATCCAATATCAAATCAGTAGGTCGTGTTGCTGCTGCAACTTTTTTCCTCCCTTTCTTTTCTTTGAACCACTTCGGTCTCTTCTCGAGATGCAATTTCCAACAACGGTCCTCATCATGCCCCTGTTTCTTGCAATACTTGTAAGAGGGCTTCTCTTCCTTTCTTTCCACTGAATTTTCCTTCTTTCCATTCCACTTCCTTTTGTCCTCTTTCTTTGAAGACGATTCCCTTGATACACCAACCCCTGTTTTCCCTGCTTCAATGTATGTCGCTTGAACATAAACCTCATCAATATTAGTAGGTCCAAACATGAATACATTATTTCGAATATGTGCAGGTAAACCTCCTATATACTTCATAAGAGGTTCTTGTGCATGTAAAGGAATATCTAACATCAATGCCATTTTATGAAATCCATCTATGTATTCTTGCACTATTTTTCCTTTTCTTAGTTTAAGATACTTCCATTCAATTAAGGCTTTCTCTTTATAACCCAAAGGATAGAATTTCTTTCTAAGTGAAGAAATAAAACTTTTCCATGATGGAAATACATTACCCACTTGTTGTGTGCCATTTTGCAACATTCTTTACCACCAGATGAGTGTTGTGCCTGCAAGTCTAAGTGATTCCAACTTGATCTGAGTTGCCTCATCCTTGATTTGTTGCACACTGCAATAAACCTCCATCTGTCTGACCCAATTGTCAGTTCTCTCTGCATTAAATTCACCATGATACATGGGTAATGCAAATTTAACATCAAGTTTTAGTAAAGGCATTTCTTGTTTATGTTTATGAACGTGTTTCTTTGTAGTGGATTTAGAACTTGAACTTGCAGAAGGAGAAGAAGGAGGTGAATATGGAGGTGAAGGAGGAATTTGAGGAGGATCCTCTCCTTATTCACTTTTTCCCTTTGAAGATTCACCCAGATTTGGTCTCTTCCATTCCAAGTAATCCTCATACAAAACCTTCATCATCTCTGACATGGAGAAGAAAGTTTTTCGAAACTCTTTCTCATCATGAGAAAGTCCCTCTTCCGATGCCATCTTCTTTCTTTGAGAAGTTCTCTTTCTCAATCCAATCAATGGATTATCTTCAACAATATTTCCTTCACTATGATGTAGCATTTCCCTAGTAATCATGCAAAACTCAAATCCAAACTTCAACTAGATCTGATACCACTTGATCTGAAAAGATCTTTTAAATGACAATGGTTGAGTTACTATGCATGTGTTAAATTACCATTTAGGAAGCTGATTGAAAAAAGAAGAATTATAGAAGAAACATAACAACCATATGAACATATATAGATCTAAAATAAAGCATGAGGATAAACAAACCATAAACACCAATGTGATAACAGAGTTCGGTAATCTCGCCTACGTCTCTGAGCCTTTGTCTCAGTGGGTGAGGCTTTATTATTTCTTTTCAAAGCTTTAAAATTACATCACAATAGTGCCAAAAAGGTTACAAACTGATATGGTCTTTTTCTACCAGATCTCTATAACCCAACAAAACTGACGACACTGAAGTTGGATGACCAAAGCTCCCAAAAATGGCCCGCAAAGGTGCTCTCCTCAATGGCTTTCCTGCATAAAAATGGCTTTGGCTTGGAAAATATTTAGCATAACTCTATTCTGAACCTCTTCCCATGGCTTCAAGAACCCTTGGTTTATATAGACCTGAAGTTGGTAACCATATCCCAAATTCTCCCCAAGATCTGGCCTAAAAAAGGGCCCAATATCTCCCAAAAATGACCAAAATCCCTCAAATCTGCTGATAAAATCATAAAAATATTTATAATAAAGTTCTAAAAAACACTTTATGTCAAATACAGGGCACATCCCCCTTGAGGTCCGACCCATGGTCATATTAGGTACCTTCACGTGGCCTCGGGCTAAGATGGGCACGTTGGCCCCTTGTATCTCGTCTCTTGGTCGGATGGTGATGGTGCATGTGGCCTCACCTCTGGCTCCCCGCACTCTATTTAGTTGGGCCCCCAATGTTTTTTCCTTTGGTTGGAGGGATAGCCCGAACGACTGAGGATAAACCCCTTATATCCGTGCTAACTGTTATGCATAGGCCGAGTCGTATGGTGGAAAGGTGATATGACTGGGATTCATGGCTCATTCCATATCCAACCTCCATGCCAATGGTTAGGGAACAGGGTCATGTGGTAAACATTGCAACTAGGGGCTGGGGCTATACCCCATCCCTTCCATCCATCCATAATACATAATTTGAAACTCAAATAGTTTTAAGCCCATATAACTAATTAGAACCAACGATGGGCGGACCGGCTAGTCCATCCTTGGCAAGACACTAGCCCGAATAAAGGTCGTGGTTTCAAACCTCATGGAGTCCAATAATTTTTGCAACCAAAGAGCCAATGAATGGGTGCCACATGGAAGCCCATGACTGGACCACGTGGCACCATACCATATGTCATCAAAAATTCCACGCATCAACACTCGATTTGTCCTTATCTTCCAACCATGTGTTTTCCATGTCACTTGCCATTGTACCTTCCACGTAAGCATCGTACGGAGGTGCCACGTGTCACCCTTGCAGTGGTGACATGTGTCACTCCTTGATTGGTCCACATGTCCATCCACGTTATTGTATGGTCAACTTCCACGTGTCACCGACAGACGCTTCCACGTCAACATGATGTAATGCTGACGTCAACGTTGACGTTTTTGCCTGTTGACTGTTGACTTTTTTGCCTGTTTGGACAAATGAAAAGATCATGATATCTGGAGCATACAAAATCTGTTTGAGCACATTCAATTTGCATCAAGTTTGTAACGTTGAGGCCTACACACACGTAGTTTTTAGGCCATTATGAGAACTTTTATTTTTAGGCCTGTATGAGCCCCATCAAGCTCCTGGATCCAATTCTGGATCATAAAGTTTCATCATAAAAATTCCCTTATGGAAGCAACATATGAAACTTTTAATTCATAATTTTAGTCGGTCTTCTTGGGTTCTTAGGGGATTCATAAAAAAAAATGTCTTTGAGTAATCTTATGGAAGCCGAAAAGGGTTTTAATTCCTTAAAATTATATAGTGGAGGGTTCCTTAGGAAAACTTATAACTAATAGTTACATATTGCAATGTACTGGGATTTTATATTTGATGGAATTCATCATGTATATTATCTCATTAGTTAATATGAATAATCCAATTATCGTATTGATTTTATTTTAAGATACACATAAAGTTAGATTTGAACATAATATTTGTTGTTAAGGTGTACACATGTTTATATTTTTCCCTTAGTAAGATTTCTCGCCACACTAACCTAGTAGAATTGAAGGGAACCTTTAAAAGGTGTGACAAGGGTTATGAATTTGGAAAAAATCTTGCTTGAATTAAATGAGGGAGAAAGATCTTGAATTACTATATCTCCATGTTAATGGATTTAGTTGCATACTAAGGTAGCTTGTATTTGGTATAGGTGTAAGGGTTAAAGTTGAGAAATATGGATATTATTAATCAATCATATTCATTACTAATTGTACTTTATTTATTAGATTAAAAGACTGTATAATGATCAAATTGTGGTTTAATGTGTTTAAGGACTTATGTCTTAACGAAGGAAGTTACAAGATTGTATTTTTACTCATGTGGTTCTTATCTAACCTTATGAATTATCCTTGTACCTATTTGCACTTATTTGTTGCTTGAATGTCGATTAAGTAAAGTAGTTTATCCTTGTACATCCATGAAAAGGGGTACATGTTTATGATACTTGTTATTGTGTTGTGCTACTAGTTAAAATTTCTAAAACAACATAGAAATGATGCAGTCATTAACCTATTGTCCTTGTTCCTCCTTGCGTAGATGTAGTGTAATTGTTTACATGTTATTATTAACTAGATTAATCACATGTGATTCCATGCCTTACTATTAAAAACTAGTCATGATGTTTAGGATAGAAGTTGGGTATGGGATTAGATACCTCCTTGTTCCTCAGAACAATAGCTAGTCTTGATACCTTAAGTGGTCAAAATCAATCGGATGAATCCTGGACTTGAGCGTTGATTATGTGTCGTGGAGGACCTAACCATGAAGGATAGGTTGGGTGGGTAGTTTCCTTATATTATCACTTGAGATATGTTATTGAATATTATAGATGTTTCTTCAATTGATTGCATTGTGTTGATTATGTGTCACTATTAATTATGGTGATGCATCATTTATGTATCGTTATTAATTACAATGATCTGATTTATTATGTGTCATTATTATGTTAATGCATTGAATATGTGTCACTATTAATTATGTTAATTCATTGATATGTGTCATTATTAGTTAGGATGATGTGTCGATGGTGTTTCTATTCATTACGTGGTGACATTTTAATTTCCTAATGCGGATAAAACATATTTACCTATTTTTGTAACCGCTAATTATTTTAATAACAGAGGGGTCGTTACACAATGACACAGTCATTATGAGGCTTAGTGTACTATTGTTTCCTATTTTTTCAAGTTTAAAACCTCCAAGGGATTTGATCTTAGGAGAGATAGATCTCTCTCTGATGTATTTTACATGTTGTAGCTTCTATTAATTCTATGTTTGAGGTATTTTGGGAAGGTAATCACTATGCAATTATCGATTTTGATTTGACTATCTAGTCCAACTAGAGGATAAATTGACCCAAGAAAAAATCGTAGAGTTCAAGAAGGCCATTATTGTTATGCCCTCTTGATCCGAGGTCTTTCAAACATGGAATTCTCAAATATTCATATGAGAAACAATCCATGGAGAGAAATGTCCACATATTCCTTCTATATGCAATCCTTATACAACAATTCCAGGCTAATTAGACAACGACCAATGCTTCAACAACTTCACTCTTCTAAGTTAAGGAGATTCTCAACAAATAAATTCACAGGTCTAAAGGTTAAATCCACCAACACAAGATCAGATCATGCAAATTAATAAGATTTGAGAGAATCTCCAACTAGAAATAAATGTAAATATTTTTTGGTCTCTCTTTATCCCACATGCAATGCTCTCCAAATAAATATTATTTATAATAAGTATGTGCATTTAAAATATCACAATTGAAGTGGGATATGAATACCAATGAATCTCTCTTATTGTATTTGGGCATACTATTTTAATTGAAGGAATGAATGTTACACACTATTTTTGTCACCCCTATGACCGTTAATGATGTAAACCTATCTTTTGTCTTTAGAAGGATGAGTGGCCCAACTTCCTGAAGAAAGAAGGGAGAAGAACTTTGCCTGAGAGAAGAAATTGTATTTTCCTTTGTAAAACCCTATTAAGGAAGGTCTTCGTAGGTTGCACTATATATAGGGTGTGACGATGCTTGATCATTTCCCCATGCTCTAAATCTAGGCTTTGACATCTCCAAAGGCTGTACTATACTTAGGGTGCGATGATTTTCGTACGTGGGAAAAACGAGCATCTTCTCGATGCTTCTAGAAGGAGAAGATTCTCTGGTGAGGTGGCCTCCGATCGATTTGGATCTTACTCGCTTTTATGATTTAGTGGGATCATCCTAACCTCCTCACCTTATCCTCTTCATCTTATAAAAATAGAGGAGCTCTCATGGAGAAAGTTAGCTTGATTGGGTTTGAGTAATTTTTGTAGCTTGGAGTTTTTGGGCCTATGTTGGCTTTGAGATTTTCTTTGTCAAGATAGATTGTGAGTAGCTATTAGATATATAGTCTCAAAATCCATGGAGTAGAAGTGTGTGGGAAGCAAGGAAATGTTGGAAGGACCCCGACGACATCAAGGCATCTTGTTGTATCTTTATTCCACATTCTTTAATACAAATATGATTGTCTTTCCTATATGAATGTTATTTGTCCATATTGTATGATTACTTGATCACATAAATAGTTTAATATCGAATAAACTATGTTATTCTTGTCTTCGTTAGCTTGTGTTCTTTTGCAGATGTTTCTCCATAAGCCTTGTGACAGAGCTTGGATTGCATTGGTGAAGTCAGATCTTCGATATTTAAAAGGTATGTTCTAGATCAATCTCTCATTTGATCATTGAAATCTAACGAAAGAGTAGTGTACTGACTTGTTTTGTTCTAGTTTCGTAGTGAATCTAGGGGATTGATTTGTGTCTGCACTTAACAATTATCCCGATAAGAAGGAAACCCATATAAAATGAATCATTTTGGTTCTTGTCCTAGACCTATCCTAAAATTAGAATAACAAGATCTAAGGATACTTGTACTTGTGTGTGATTGTGTATGATTTTTATGCTTGATGGTGTATTTCATTTAGCACTTCAAAATAATATTTATTTTGGAAATAATATCGAGGACACAATGCTCTTGTACTTATGAAGTGCAATGGTGATTGCAACAATTGAGTGTATTGAAGTCTTCTCAAACTTACGATCTTTATAAATTGGTGAAAGGTTGTGTCATTTTCAAATATTTGACACTAAGTGGAAAATTGCAAATCCATCAAGTATAAAATTTATTTGATTCATGAGTTGAATTGTCAACATTAAAGGTTAAATCATTGAATATGAGTAGTGAATTGTACAAAGAGAAAAGTGCCAAACTCTTTCAAGTCAATAAAGTGTTTTTCAAGTCAAAATTTTATTTTGAATGTTATCATCAAGACCTACCTAAAATTTGAATAATGAGTTCAAGTGAGTCAGCATAATTAAGTCATTGTAATCATAGTTTAGGGTGCATGATCGGTAGTACCCGACACCCTAGGTGACATCAAATCAAGCAAGTGTGATATAAAAGAAAAAAGTGCAAGTGAAATAAAAAATGGGTCAAGAAGAGAATCATTTACAAAATTTCTCATAGGAAATCAAGGAATTACAAGACTAGAAGCATGAATTGAACAATTGGTTTATTGATATTGGGAATCAAATTAATATGAAATATCAATTTATTGAAGCACTCGAGCTAAAATTAATTAAAAAATAAAAAACAAATTTGAGGTCATGGTTGATGCAACAGATGCAAAAAATGACATCATACAAAAGGTTGATGCAATTTGTGATACTGAGGATCTAATACAAAAGGTTAATGCAACTTGTGATACAAATGAGCTCATAGAAAAGGTTGATGGAACATCTGACACAAAATAATTAATGCATATGGTTGATTCTACTTGTGATACACATGACCCAATGGTGGATACAAAAGAAAAATAAGATATTGATGATAATTCCTTAACTAATCACAAGATGGAATCAAACAATGGAATGATGAAGGAAAGTCTTGTTGAATATAAGTCACAAGAAAAAGAACATAATGAAAGCAACAGTAGCAACAAATGTGAATTTGAAGATACAAAAGAAGAACATCAAGAATTACACAATGATGTTTTCAAGACGATTTTTAGACCTTGGGAATAATTTTCATTCAACAAAACACGACATGGATTAGGTTATGAAAAAGGAAATAACTTTCAAATCCCATATTACTCAAAGCCAATTATGTTTGTGAGTGCAATATTTCTTGAATAAGTTAAGAATCTTCATAATATGTTCCCACATTTTCATATATTTTGTCACTTGGAGACACGTTTTGATATTCATCCTCACCCTCATTGTGGGAAGACAAATCATCTCTCAAAAACATTTCAGAAGAAGAAGAAGGTTAAGTGAATAATTAATTATGGTTGGATAATCTTTTGGAAATGGAATCAACAAGTCAATAAGATACATAAGTCTTAATGTCTAGTCGAGACACATGTAAACACCCATTTGCATGGAGAAATGACAAAAGAAAAAATATTTTAAACAACTATTCTAGATGATTTTGGGCACAATACGAGCCCAATTACACATGTTTTTTGAAATTGAAACATAAATCCAAAGACAAAACAACAAGAGATTCTACATCTCAAGATGGGGAGTACATTGACAAAACAACAAGATATTATGCACACCTTCAGGAAGGGAGCACATTCTCAAAATGGTTAGTGGACAACCAAAACCACCACATTGATCAAGTTAAAAGGGTTAGTGGTCAACCAGAAAAACCACTAGATATTATTAAAGAACAAAAAAATCCAAAATCTCAAGCTTAGAGCCCTTCAAAAACTTACATCCTTACACTTGATAGGGAGGAATATCAATTAGTTAGGCTTCAAGTTTTGAATTCCTATTGGTAGTTTTTCAAACATATTATCTTCATCAAATTTTGATTTCAGAAGTGGCATATTGAAGGAAGAAAATGATACTAGTTATTGCTTCCTTACCCATACAATTATTCAGACTTGTGATAGTCGACGGAGG
>SNQJ01S0022159.1:88538-126524 GCA_010110895.2 Picea sitchensis | reverse complement strand
ATGTGGATGACATGTTGTTGATAGGAAACAACAAGGAGATTATCTAGGATGTGAAAACTCAATTTTCCTCTAAATTCGACATGAAGGTTCTTGGTGCTTCAAATTTCATTTTGGGCATGGAAATTAAAAGAGATCGAAAAAAGAGGAAACTCTGGTTAAATTAGAGAAAATATGTCGAGACAATATTGCAGAGGCTTAATATGTAGGAATGTAAACCGGTCAAGGTTCCTATTCCTGTTGGTGTAAAGTTAGCTATGGATCAGTGTCCCACGACACATGAAGAAGAGGAGGACATGTCTCATGTTCCATATGTGAGTGAATTTGGCAGTTTGATGTATGCAATGGTCTATACTAGACCATACATTTCACATGCAGTGGGAGTTTTGAGAAGGTATATGTCAAAACCAAGGAAGGAGCATTCGACAACAGTAAAAACGGTTTTCAGGTATTTGCATGGCACTGCTAGCTATGGAATGTGCTATGAAGGAAGACCAGGATTAGATAGAGTGGTCGATATACATGGATTTGTGGATGCAGATTGGGCTGGAGATTTGGATCGTAGGAGATATACAAGCGGGTATGTGTTTAACCTGTTTGGAGGAGCAATAAGTTGGATGAGAAAAAGACACGTTGTAGTGGCACTTTCAACTACAGAATCTGAATACATGGCATCCACTCATGCAAGTAAGGAAGCAGTATGGTTACAAAGATTGTGTTTAGGTATTGGGTTGGTACAAAAAGTTGTAAGGATAGAGTGTGATAGTTAGAGTGAAATTTTTCTGGCAAAGAATCCTGCTTATCATTCAAAGACAAAGCACATTGATGTTCAATATCACTTTGTGAGAGACATGATTGAAGAAAATAAAGTATCACTGATGAAGGTGGACACTTTGAAGAATGTTGTAGGCTCATTAACAGAATTTGTGAGCACTGAGAAGTTCTCTTGGTGTAGAGGATCCATGGGCATTGTTGCCCTGGATTTTTGACTATGTAACCCTGTAACCCCCTGTATGCAAAGAAAACAATAAGTGGGAGAATGTTGGGTATGTGTTATATTCTTTGCACGATTAGTAGTGTCTGAGCATATGTGTCGGGTGCATAGGGGGGTTAGACCGAGTGTAGGGAGGTAGATACCCCCGCGCGGGGGTCCGGGGGTGGCTCCTCCAGAATTTTTTTTTCTGCCTCGTGAAACGTGACACCTACCTCGGGAAATGTGTCATGTATTTAGGTGGTTTTTTTGGCACATGATTTTTGCCGATGGTTTTCTATTTTCGGTTAAGGAATTAGGGTTTTGGACTAATCGAGGTCACTGGGTTAATGTTTTGGATGTCGCTGGCTTCTATATGTATATTGTATTGCAAATAATGTAACACAATGAATGAATATAATATATGTTGGTTTTCCCGGTTTGGGTTTCCAGGGGAAAAATCTCTGTGTAATGTTTGTATTTGCCATTGTATCTTTTCTATTCTTTTTTGAATATCTGTTTACAGTAAGCATTGTACAAGGTTAGTATTTATAGGAGTGCGTGACAGAGTTTTCAGACTTGAAATCTCAGGAGGGACAATATGATTTTAGACACGGGAGATAGAAGCAGTTGGAGAAAAGTCGCAAGGAGTGTGACAACATCCACAAGGAGGGTTAAGTTGTGGAAGAAATTTTGTTGCAAGGTGTGCGCAGACCAGGAATTTGACTAAGTGTCGAAGGAAGTGCCCAAAGGAAGTCAAGCAAGCTAAGCGCAGGAGGGAGAGTAGAGGAAATGTAAAAGGAGAGAAGTCCTTGAAGTCTTCATTGGAGATCAGTGAATGAGATTTGTTCTGAGAGGGAGACGAGTGATTCTAGACCATTAGATTTGGTAGGGCTATGAGGAGGATAGTTGTGGAGCACTTGGATACTTCGGAGTTCGGCAAGGTCAAAGACTTGATGAAGCTAAATCGCGAAGTTCGAAGTCGCGATCTAATCCCAACCATTGATCATGGGAAGAATACGTGGCATTCAATTAAGGAGTTCGGGGATCGAAAACCTGGAAGGTGTAACGAGAAACCTATAGTTTCGCAAAGTTGGGAAAACCGAACCCTTGTGGGGTCGACGAGTGGGAGGAGACGCGTGGTGGGAGTTCAAAGACTCGGAACAACATGTTTCGGGAAGAAGGAAGAGAGGAGTTTAGAACATCCCTAATGCCTAATTTGCAAAGGGATAGACTCACAGTCACAGCTGTGTTCATAAGGGAAGAAGGGACCAAAAGAATTGTTTCGACTCAACATTTTAACAATCCAAGAGCGGGAGGTCAATAAACCCTTGGAGGGAAGGGGGGTTTGCATCAGGAGTGGTATTAGAGTAGAGTACATAATTGACTTCTATAGAGAAAGAGGAGTAAATGGATATAAGGAGGAGGGATTGTTGAAATTACTAAGACAACTGAGAAGGGGGGTGAATTAGTTGTTACTGTGCTTAATTAATTTTAATTCTATTAAACCATTTTTAATCTTTCATCAAGTGACCATCAATATTATACATCATATGAACAACATAAAAAATGAGCATCAATCACACATAAGATATACACAGAGACATATTTTCATGAGGAAACCCATAAAGGGAGAAAACCTCTTCTTCTTCGAAATGATAGGCACTCTTTTAAGTTCTGTACATCATCTATATTTGAGCACCAACTCAAAGTGAGGCTACTACCTCTATTTTACAAGATCCAGCTTGTTGAGAGCACCAACTCTTTGGTTTCTCTAGCACCAACTAGAAGGAAGCACCAACTCCTTGAGTGTTCCCACACCGACTGAATGGAAGCACCTACTTCCACTTATACAAGCACCAACTTGCATATAGAAAACTCTGTGTTTTCCCAAGAACCACCCTGCCACCCTATTTTCTAGCCACAAATAGATGGAATCTACAACTCCCAATATTCAAGCACTAACTCGAATATCAGAGGACCACAGTCCTCCCTAGCACCACCCTACCTCCCTGATTATAAGTAAAATGATTTAATAACCAACAACGTAGGTGTTTCAATTCTTACCATTTCTCTTCTGTCCTGCAATTCTGCTATGCTTCTATCTATTTTGCAATTCTACTCTACTTCAAGTTGTTCTGCAATTTTTCTCTTTCTTCTATCTATACAACATATGTTCCACATCTATGTGTTTTATCTCCCACTGCGCATATTGTCGGTCTCACACTGTGCATACTATAATTTTCCCTTTCTTACAGTTCAACTCATTTTTCATTCAGAACAACCAACACTTCACAGTCACTCTGTCTTTATTTTATCCACTTCACACAACTTCAGTTACACCTCGAATACCTAGGCCAACAACACTTCAGCCACTCAATCGCCAACCGTCCAAGAACTATGATTCGGTTCTACTAACTGAATCGTAACTGGACAATTAATCATAAAGATCAACAGTATCCCTTCGATCAGATGCTCAAATAACCAGCACCGTTGGATTAAATCCACAGGGTCTTGCGTTTATACCATATGCCCACTAGCTGTGACCATGGGCCTAATCAAGATGCGTTTCACATTTCACATTTCGACAATCCTGTGTCGAAGGGTCTCAACGCTCCAATTTGCAATCCCTGAAATGGATCTTAGCTCTGCTAGCTCCTCTCTCTCACATGACCATCGGGGGTGACCACAACCTACACTAAAAGGTGTTTTGCATTTCGCGAACTTATGAACTTCATCGAGCTTGATCAATGGTTGAGATCTCCAATTATTTGATGGTCCATATCTCATTGTGATCTTGTGTTTTGGGATTCTTGTGATGAAGGGTCTTGACACTCCAAGTTGCAATTCCCGAAATGGATCTTAGCAATTATCTCCTTCCTTTAATCCTTCAACGATGTGACCTTGTCTATGACCACGGGCCAGACCTTATCTCATATTGCGAGTTGCAAGGTTAGAGCATTTCCTTCCTTTGAATTTCCAGTCAATGAAAATTTAATACCTCACCACATGTCCCTCTTGGATCAACGGTCAATATCTTATCACGATTTTGCAAATTAACAGGACTTCTTCATGCCTAATCAATGGTCCACGATCTCCCTTTGATCAACGACTCAGATTAAGTCGTGGTTTTGCATTTCGCGATTTCATAGGATAGAGCACCTCCTTTCTTTGACTTTCCATTCAACAAAATTCCAATCACTCTCCATGTGCCCTCTGCATCCAACGTTCCACAACATACCTCGATCCAAAGGTCCAAATCAATTCTCAGGATTCCGCATATCGCAAGTTCCCACACCATGTTCCATTGACTCCTCCAATGTGTAGGTCAATGAAATTCTAGTCTCTTGCCACGTGTCCTTATTGAATATGGACGGTCCTCCTGCTTTCGGGATTTTGTTGTCCCGTTTCATCTTGCACGTAAAGACCATGCTCCTTCTTATGGATCCAACGACGGTCGGTCTTCGGGCTCAAATCTAACGCCTGAGATCTATTTTCTTCTATTGTGCACTCCTCCTATCTGAATTCAGATCTGACAGTGATCGGGAATTTTGAATGGGATCCAACGATCACTGTTGCTCTTCATTGTTGATCTTTCCATTGTCATGCCATTATCGTTGCACTACTGATTGTGTTGATATTCACCATCAATGACATCGCCATCAATGAAAAACATGCATACTCTTCCTCTGTTTGAAAACATGCCCAACAATCTCCCCCTTTGGCATTGATGGCAACCCCTTGAAAAACATGCAACTATACCACTATATCATCGTTGAAATTACTACCATTGTAGCATCATTGAAATTACCACACTTTCTCCCCCTTTGAAATCAATGTCAAAGAAGAAACACGCTCCCCCTGAGTTGTTGCAATACATACTCCCCCTGTCAACTATGAGCATCTTAGACATACAACATATATTCAATAAGTACTCCCCTTGACCAGGTGAGAAGATAAAAAAAAATAAGTTATAACCCCCAACTTTTGATGAAGATATCCAAAAGGGGTCTCTGCTAATGATTTAGTATAGATATCAACTATCTATTCTGTGGAAGGAATATAATTCAGCTGAACGACTTTGTTTGTAACTTGTTCTCTGAGAAAATGGTATTTTATTGGGATATTCTTAGTCTTGGAGTGAAGAAAAGGATTCTTGGAGACACTAATGGCACTAGTGTTATCACAGTGAATTGTAATTGGAACAATATAGTTTACCTTCAAATCTACAAGAGTTTGAATCATCCAAAAAATCTGAGTGCAGCAAGTAGCAACAACAATGTACTCTACTTCTGTAGTTTATAAGGAAATAGATCCCCGTTTCTTACTAATCCATGATACCAACGAGTCACCCAAGAAGAATGCACCTCCACTGGTGCTCTTTCTCTCATCCACATAATTTGCCCAATCTACATTTGAATAAGAATTTAACTGAAAATTCTGATTTCTGGGATACCACAGACCATAAGTCATTGTTCCCTTCAAGTATTTGAATATCCTTGTGACAACTACCAAGTGACTTTGTTTAGGAGTTGACTGATAACGACCTACCATTCCAACAACTTTCATTATATCAGGACAGGATGCTGTGATGTACAGAAGAATACCTATCATTGATCGATATGTCCTTTGATCAACATTGGGTGAAATGTCATCTTTACTGAACTTGCAACTAACCACCATAGGTGTACTAACATGAGAATAATCTTCCATCTGAAATTTCTTCAACATCTCTTTCAAATATTTTTCTTAAGAGATAAAAATTCCTGCAGAGCTCTGTTTTACTTGTAAAACAAGAAAATATGACAATTCTCCTATCATGGAAATCTCAAACTTGGTTTGCATAGAGTTAGAAAACCATTGAACAGAGGAATCATTATTACAACAAAAAATAATGTCATCTACATAAATCAAAACAACTAGTAAATCACCACCTTCAGTTTTTATGTAGAGATTGTTATCAACAATACCTTTCTTGAATCCTTTGTCTTGTAAATTTTTTTCCAGTCTATAATACCAAGCTCATGGTGCTTTTTTTAGTCCATATAAAGCCTTCTTCAGCTTGCAGACATAATCAGGGTTATCTGTCAATGAGGATCCTTCAGGTTTAGGAACAAGCTCCCAAGTATTGTTCTTCTCAATCTGATCAAGCTCTTCATTCATAGCTCTAATATAGTCATCATGCTAGCTAGCTTCATCAAAATTTTTAGGTTTAGTCATAGATAAAAAGGAAACATGAGTTTGTTCTGAGTCTTTAATCAATTTCCTTTTTTGTTTGAACTCCTTTATTTATATCTCCAATTATCTGATTTTTAGGATGATTCTTTCTAACAGTTCTGAGAGGTGAGTTTGTTTCTTTCTGTTGATTTATGTCAGCCTGAGTATTTGTATCTTCATATGATTCAGATTCTTCTCTTTCTGATCCTTGGACATGTTCATCTTCATCTTCAACTATATCTTCTGTGCTTGGTTTAGCACTGCTTACATTTCTGACCAAGATTTCTTCATCAACTTTTATGTCTATACAATCAACTAGTTTATGCAACCTCTTATTGTAATATCTATACCCTTTACTGTTTGTAGCATAAGAAGTAGAAGTTGAAGAAGTTGTAGTTGAGGATGGTGTGGAAGAATGCATGTTAAGAGCAGTGGTCAAGTTGGGAGCCAGAGCGAAGATTGACATCCCTATATATGAAGGAAATCTAGAAAGAGAAGAATTGCTTGATTGGATATGAGAAATGGATAAGTATTTTGACTATGAGGATGTCAAAGAGGAGAAATAGGTAAGGCATGTTGTCACTAGGTTGAAAGGACATGAAACACTGTGGTGGGATGAACTGCAGGTCGACAGGAGGAGCAAGGGAAAAAAAAGATCAAGAGTTGGGATCGAATGGTAGCTAAGATTAAGGTGAAATCCATACCCAAGGATTACCAGATAAGTCTGTTCAGGAGGATGCAAAACCCGAGACAAAAAGTATTGACTGTGAAGGAGTACACATAGGAGTTTTAAAAATTGAACATTAGAGATGGAAAGAGAGAAATGGATGAAGAGAAAGTTTCCATATATATTAATGGCCCGAGGTATGATATTCATGAAGAGATCAGTATGGAAACAGTCAGGACAGTAGAAGACATGTATCAAATGGCACTGAAGGAAGAAGATAAATTGGCTAGGAAGCATAGTCAACAAAATAGAGGTAGAAGCTTGAACAGAGTCAAAGGAGTTGCTCGGGATAAAACACAGAAGCCCAAGGATGAGGCGGGGAAGCCACATAGTCACTCTGAGAGAGGAGGATGTTCCCGAGGAAGGGAGAGTGGTGGCAGAATGTTCTTTTCCTGGAGGAAGAGGAAGAGGCAAAGGAGGAGAAGTGAGATGTTATGCCTATGAAAAAACATGGCACATGTCTTGAGATTGTCCCGAGAGGAAGAAAGGAGGAGGAGAATCTCACATTTTAGAAGCACATAAGTGATATGTTGAGGCAGAAGGTGTAGAGGATGGAAGATCGTTAATGATGAAGAAGGTTCTCTTGAAGCAAGAGCCAGAGACCGAAAAGACAACGCAGGGGAACAATTTGTCGAGGAAAACTTGCAAAACAAAGGACAGGGTTTTCAAGGTGATAATTGACAGTGGGAGCACTGAAAATTTATTATCCACAGAAATGGTGGAGAAACTAGAGCTGGAGACAACTACACATCTGACACCATATAAATTCTCATGGTTGCAGAAGGGTCATCAGGCAACAGTTACTAAACAATGCTTGGTTGAATTTAAAATAGGGGGATATAAAGATGAGATTTTGTGTGATGTGATCCCTATGGATGTGTGTCATGTTTTATTGGGAAGACCGTGGCAATATGACTGAAATGTTATTCATGATGGGAGGAGGAATACTTACACCTTAGAAAAAAATGGTAGGACACATATGTTGCTGCCAATTGAAGAGAAGAAAGTGAAGGATGAAACTAGGCACAAGAATACTTCTCATGAGTGGGAAGGAAATCTTGAAGGAATTAAAGAAGGAGCAAAAGATGAAATTTGTTGTAGTAAGGAAACCAAGAGTTATCCTTACCAGTACTTCAATGGAATATTTTCCTGAGGAAGTCCAGGAACTGTTGGAGAATTTTGCTGAGATTGTAGTGGATGAGTTTCCAAACTCATTGCCACCTATCAGAAGCATCAGTCACCACATTAACTTGATACCAGGAGAAAGCCTGCCGAACAAAGAAACATATAGATTGACACCTCAAGAGAATGAGGAAGTGAAAAGACATTTTCAAGATCTGTTAGACAAGGGATTGGTCAGGGAAATATTGAGTCCATGTGAAGTACCAACTGTATTAATCCCAAATAAGTATGGTGGATGGAGAATGTGTATGGACTCAAGGGCCATAAACAAGATTACCATCAGGTATAGGTTTCCATTACCGAGGATGGATGATTTGATGGATTTCCTGAGTGGAGCTAACTATTTTTGAAAAATATATTTGAAAAGTGGATATCACCAGACAAGGATGAGGGAAGGTGATGAATGGAAAAAAAATTCAAGATGAATGAGGGTTTATATGAATGGATTGTTATGTCATTTGGATTAACAAACGCCCCGAGTAATTTTATGAGACTGATGAATGAAGTGCTAAAAGATTTCATTGGTAAGTTCATGATTGTATATCTGGATGATATACTAGTATTTAGAAAGACTAAGGAATAACACTTGAGACATTTAACATTGGTGATGAGGAGGTTGCAGAAAGAGAAGTTGTTGATTAACCTAAAGAAGTCATTTTTTATGAATACAGAGCTCATATATTTGGGTTTTGTGATTTCTTCAAAAAAATTGAAGATGGATCCCTAAAAGGTGAAAGCAATCAGAGAATGGCCGTCACCGAAGAATATCTTTGAGGTAAGAAGCTTCCACAGATTGACAAGTTTTTATCGAAAGTTCATCAAAAAATTTAGCGGGATTAGTGCTCAAATGATGGATATAGTAAAGAAAAGACACAAGTCTTTCAAATAGACAGAAGAGGCTGAGAAGAGATTCAATGTATTGAAGGAGAAAATAACTGAACAACCGATTATGGTTTTACCGAATTTCGGGAAGACATTTAAGGTGAGATGTGATGCGAGTGGAGTTGCAATTGGAGCGGTCTTAAGTCAAGACAATAGAGTTGTTGCATATTTCAGTGAGAAACTAAATGAAGCTAAAAGGAAGTAATCCCCATACGACAAATATTTCTATGCCATAATTCAAGCCTTGAAGAAATGGAGGCACTCTCTTGTACCGAAGGAATTTGTTTTGTATAGCAAAAATCACGCTTTGAAATTCATAACCAGACATGAGAAGTTGAACCAGAGACATGCCAAATGGATAGAGTTTATGAAAAATTTCACTTTTGTTATTAAACATATTTTTGGAAATGCTAACAAAGTTGTTGATGCATTGAGCAGGAGAATTTTGATTCTACAGGAATTTCAAGTCAAGACCTTGGGGTTTGACTACCTTAAGGAAATGTACCACAATGATCTAGATTTCGGAGAGTCATATGAAGTGTGCGGAAATACTGTACTCAGAGACAGAAGCCGGTGGGATGATTATCTGAATTAGAATGGGTTTCTGTTCAAAGGATTCCAGTTGTGCATACCAAGATGTTCGATGAGGGAGAATCTGCTGAAGGAAAAGCACAATGGAGGTATAGTCGGACACTTCGACCATGAAAAAATCTTTTCCCAATTAAAAATTTCATATTATTGGCCAGGTATGAGGGAAGAGGTGAAGAAATTTTTGAACAATTGCAAGATTTGTCAGTATGCCAAGGGGAAGAACAAAACCACTGGGTTGTATCAGCCATTGCCTATTCTAGAGAGACATTGGGATGCAATAAGTATGGATTTTGTGATGGGATTGCCAAGGATAAAGAGAGGAAGTGATTCCATATTTTTTGTGGTGGACATGTTTTCGGAGATGGCACACTTTATCCCATGCTAGAAGACCAGTGATGAAACACATGTTGCAAATTTGTTTTTAAAAGAGGTTGTGAGACTCCATGGATTTCCGAGGAGTATAGTTTCAGACAAAGATACCAAATTTGTTGGTCATTTCTGGAGGACATTGTGGAAAAATTTAGGGACAGAGCTATATTTTAGTTCTTCATATCATCCACAGATGGATGGACATACCGAAGTGGTGAATAGAAGCCTAGTATATTTGTTGAGGAGTTTGGTCACTGAACACTGTAGTTAGTGGCATCAGATTATAGCACAAGTCGAGTTTTCATATAATGAATCAGTGAATAGAAGCACTAGGAAAAGTCCATTTCAATTCATGAGAGGAGTACCAGTATTGAGAGATCTAAAGAAGAGAGAGTTTAGGAGCACCAAAGACGAATATTTCACTGCAGAGATGTAGGAACTTCATAATCAGATCAAGGAGCAGTTGAAGAAGAGCAGTGGTGAATAAAAACACATATATGATCAACATCGGAGAAATCTTGACTTTGAATTTGGAGATCAAGTTATAGCACATCTAAGGAAAGAGATATTTCCAAGAGGAACATACAATAAGATAAAATTGAAAAAGATAGGGCCATGTAAAATCTTGAGGAAGTTTGGGGAGAATGATTATGAATTAGAGATGTCAGAAGATGTGGGTATATCACCCATATTCAATATTTTAGGCATGTTTCCTTACAGGGAGGATGGAACTAAAGGACCTGAAGATCAAGGGAGAATCCAGTGGGAGAAATAGATTCCTGTAGCAGAGAGGCCACCGATAGAAAAGATCATAGACCAATGAGTTTGCAAGAAGACTAGGAGGAAAACATATTTTGAATACTTAGTAAAGTGGAAGGGACGAACAGTAGAAGATTCCACTTGGGTTGGTGAAGAAGATATCCAAAATCATGGAATATCAGTGCAGGAGCTCATGGAAAGGAGTCCATGATTTTTTCATCCGAGGGAGTATGATGCAGGAGCATCACCAGAAAATCTCAAGAGTGGAAGATAGTTGGGCGCACTAGCGCATATTTTTAATTTCAAAAGATCAATGTATTAATGTAACATCTGAAAAACCTTTTTTTGGGTAATGAATATATTTAATGATTGGAGGATGAACCATCGCGTGAGATTGATGGGGAGATCTATTTTGTTTTATGAATCAGATTGCAGTACAGATTTGGATCTTGCGCTCTTATCTGTTTGACTCAGTATTTATTGTAATAGGTATTAAGTAGTTGATAGCATTCAATTCCATTAAGAAGGTGTAGAGTAGTTGGAGGGAAGGCTCAAAGAGAACCTCTTTGTATAAATCTTTGTATTGTTGCGAAGGAGAGGTTGTTGAATCTCATGTGTAGATTTACATCGTAAGCTAAGGGATGGGAGACACAGAGTAATGTTATGTGTATGTATACAAGTTTCTGTTGAACGAATATAACAAAGGATATTGCTCCAAATGTGCGTTGTTATGTGTCTATCTGTCTGAATGAATGGTAGACCCTTTTGTTTATTTTCAGTACTCTGTTATTTTTTGTGTTCTTGTATTTATGTCTGCATTTGCTTTGATGAATGTATGAATCACTCTGAAGAGTGAGTAAGTTTGATTGTTTCTCTTCGTTGAGCGAGTGCAAGGTGTGGATAATGTCCACAAGGAGTGCGTGACCGACTCTATTTCAACTCGAAATCTCAGAAGAGATAGATAAATTCATGTCTGCAAGGTGTGCATCGACGTTCGCAAGGAGTGCGTGACAGATTTTTTCAGGCTATAAAGTTGAGGGACAACGTGATTTCAGTCACGGGAGACATAAGAAGTTGGAGGATAGTTGTAAGGAGTGTGAGGCCATCGATAAGGAGGGTTAAGTTGTGGATGAAAGTCTATTGCAAGGTGTGCATAGACCAGGAATTCAACTAAGTGTCAAAGGAAGTCCTGAGAGGAAGTCAAGCAATCTAAGCTTAGGAGGGATATTAGAGGAAATATCAAAGGAGAGAAGTCCCTGAAGTCTTCACTGGATATCAGTGAATGAGATTTGTTCTTAGAGGGAGACGAGTGATTCCAGACAATTAGATTTGGTAGGGCTATGTAGAGGATAACCGTAGTGCACTTCGATACTTCAGAGTTCAACAAGTTTGAAGACTTGACGAAGTGAAATTGTGAATTCCAAATTCATGATCTAATCCCAATCATTGATCGTGGGAATAATACGTGGTAGTGGATTAAGGAGTTCAGGAATCAGAAACCCCGACGTTGTAACAAGAAACCTAGAGTTTCACGAAGTCACAAAAATCGAACCCTTGTGGGGCCGACGAGTTGGAGGAGACACGTGGCTGGAGTTCAGAGACTCGAAACAACACATTTCGGGAAAAAGGAAGAGAGGAGTTCAGAACATCCCTGACACTTGAATTGAAAAGGAAGAAACTCACAGTCAAAGTTGTGTTCATAAGGGAAGAAAGGACCAAAAGAGTCTCTTTCACTCAGTATTTTAATGATCCAAGACCGGGAGGTCAAGCAAACCTTGGAAGGAAGGGGGGTTTGCATCACAACTACAAAGAACTCATGTCAATAACATGTGTAGGATGACTAACATAATGTCTCAAAACAAATACATGAAATACATCGTGCATACGCCTCAAAGAATCAGGCAAGGCCAGTCAATAGACCACATGCCCTTTCTTTTCCACAACTTCGAAAGGTCCCATGAACCTAGGAGAGAGTTTATCACCCTTTCCAAACTTGATCAAACTATTTTTCGGTTTCACCCGCAAGAAAACTCGGTCACGAACTTCATAATTGTGGTCAACATGATGCACATCAACATAACTCTTGTACCAATCTTGTGCTTCTTTAATCCTTTGTATTATCATTTTCATTTGTTCTTCCTTTTCTTGGATGAATTTTGGTCGCACCAGGACCCTATCCTCAAGTCAATCCCATCTCAACAACGTCCGACATGGTCGCCCGTAAAGAAAATCAAAGGGTGCCATCTTAATGGTACTTTGATAGTTGTTGTTGTATGCAAACTCTACTAGTGGAAAGAATTCCTCCCAATGTTTCTATTGGTCCATTACATACATACAAGACATATCTTCCAAAATTTGGTTTGTTCTTTCTATCTTCCCATCTGTCTTAGGGTGATACATTGTACTAAAGTTTAGTTTTGGTCCCAAATCCTCTTGGAAACTAGTCCAAAATCTCCTATAAACACTAATCCTTGATCGGATATGATCCTTCTTGGCACACCATGTAACCTTAAAATATCGTTGAAAAAAACTATAGCTATGTCTGGTTCCTGATACATCGTACGTATAGGAATAAAATGTGCACTCTTCATCAGAGTGTCAATTACTACAAAAATCGAGTCATGTCTCCTTGTCATCCGTGGAAATCCAACTATAAATTCCATCGAAATGACCTCCCATTTCGATTTAGGAATAATGTGTGGTTGTAGTAAACTTTCCATATGTTTATGTTCAACTTTCAATAGCTGACATTCTAGCATGTCACCATGTAACTGAAAATGTCTGATTTCATTCCCTTCCAGTAGAATAAAGGCTTAAGGTCTTCCTTCATTTTTGTGAATCCCGGATGATCCATGTACACAACAAGATAGACTTCACTTAATATCAAACTTTTTAATTCATCATTAGGCGGTACATAAATTCTATTGTTATATCTCAACAATCCGTAATTTTCCAATGTATATCCTTCAAACTTCGGTACCATCATGGTATATTGTCCAATATTTACCTTAACTTCCTTGTACCAATCATCATCTCTCTGTAACGCTATAATATTTTCTTGAAGATTCATATGAGGAGGTATTACTGAGATTATGTGTGGTCTCCAACTCAACACATCAACCACTCTGTTCACCATACCTTTTATGTAAGTAATCTCGAAGTCATATTCACTAAGTAGTTCTGACCAATGCCTCTGTTGTGCATTCAATTCACTCTGCGTAAATATATGTTGTAGTCCACAATGATCTGTCTTTAGTTTGAATTTTTGTCCAATCAGATAGTGTCTCCAAACTCTTAAGGCATACAAAGTGACCAATAACTCCAAATCATACATTGCTTAGTTCTCCTCATGCTTTCTTAATTTCCTTGATATGTAAGCGATCACTCGACCGTATTGCATCAATACTCCACCTAAACCTTCCTTGGATGCATCCATTCATACCAAGAATTCCTTGTCCATGTCAGGGAAATTTAGTATCGATGTTGTCATCAAAAACTCCTTGAGCCTTTGAAATGATTTCGAATATTTATCGGTCCATAAAAACTTCTTTTTTTTATTCTGCCAATTCCGTGATCGAATTTGCTATCTTTGAAAAACCTTCGATGAACCGTTGGAAATATCCTGCTAAACCGATAAATGTGCATACTTCTTGTATGTTTGTAAGAACATGCCATTCCATAATAGCGTCTACTTTCACTGGATCCACAACTATACCTTCACCGGATATAACATGCCCCAAGTAATGAATCTTCGATTGGTAAAAAGAACATTTTGGCAGTTTCCCGTATAAGTTGTTTTCTCGTAAACAATGTAGTACTAAGATTAAATGTTCATCATGCTCTTCTGTCATTTGAGAATATATTAGTATGTCATCAATGAATACTTGAACAAAATGGTCCAAGTATTCGCAGAATACCCCATTCATCAAACTCTTGAATACCCCCGGGGCGTTTGTCAGTCCAAAACGGTAAAATTGTAAACTCATAGTGTTTGAACCTTGTATTGAAGGCGGTCTTAGGAATATCTTCCTCTTTAATTCGTAACTGGTGATATCCTGATCTCAACTCAATCTTTTAAAACACCGTCGTACCCTTCATATGATCAAACAAATAGTATATTCTTGGCAACAAATACTGGTTCTTGATCGTTGCCTTGTTCAATTGACGGTAGTCAATACAAAGTCTCCACGATCCATCCTTCTTTCTTATGAAAATAAAAGGCACACCCCAAGGTGACACACTTGGATGTATAAGTCCTAAGTCCAACAACTCCTTCAATTGCATTTTCAATTCCTGTAACTCAGGCGTTGACATCCGATAAGGTGTTCTTGCTATCGATTCAGTTCCAGTTTTCAAGTTGATTGTAAAATCCAACTCTCTTTCAGGCGAAAAACCTAGTAACTCTTTTGGAAACACGTCAACAAATGCTCGTACTACCAGAAGGTTTTCTAATCCTTTCGCCTCGCCCTTTTCATTTAGTGCTAATATTTCATATAACTTACATCCCTTGCACATGCGCTTCTGTAGCTGTAGGAAAAAATGAACCTCAAGGACACTCCCTTGTTTCTTCCTACAATCACTCTTCTCTGTCCCACATAATCGGTCAAACTTAACCATTTCGTCTTACAGTTGAGTATCTCATCATGTGATTCCAACCAGTCCATACCGATAACTATGTCATAAGATCCTAAGATCATGACATATAGGTTGGACTTCATTAAAAAATCTCCCAAGTTAATGCTACAGTCCGTAACCTTTTCTCCAACCTTTTGTTTGGCACCCAAATCCATTTCTACGTACCTAAACTCGTCCTGTTGGACTACCTTTACCTTAATTCTCTTTAGCCCTGCACTAGAAATAAAGATCTTTGTAGCACCTGGATCTATCAAAATACTAAAAGTTTGGTCGGTGATTATACCTGGCATCTCAAGAAAAGTGGATTGGTGCTCGGCCTGACAGTTATTCACTGTTGCATGAATCCTATGAGCCCTACCCAAATATCCCACTATAGTGGGTCCTGCTGATCCAACTACCCTGACCTTATCAATAGGACAATATTACTTGTAATGTGGCTCTCCACATGTCCAAAATCCAGTCTTCGGTCCAATACTCATGGTCCCCGAAGTAGAAGCTCTTGGCGTACCAGTCTGAGATCATGGTATTTTCTGCTAAACAGGCCTAAACTGTTGATGCTACGAGCGACGTTGTTGTTGATGCAGTCATCCTTTGTAGGGAGTCCTCTATTGAATAATCTGTTGTCGTGGTGTTAGGAACATAGGTCCTCTAGACATATCTTGATACCCTGATGTTTGTCTGGATGGTGTCTGATGTTGTTGCACTCCTGATGTCGTATGTCTAGTCGGTCTTGCAAGAGTCCTTCCCTGACCTCTGTTGGTCAACTCTTCCTCAGCTATGAGGGCCTTCTAGACTGCATCGTGCAACTGTGAGGCATTAAGATCCTCACCTTCGCACAAATGTTGAATTTAAAGCCAAACAAAAACTTTTTTACCTTTAGCTTCTCCATGTTCATATGTGGAGCATATCGAAGTAGCTTCATAAATTTGGCCTCACACTCTGACACCATACGACCACCTTGTCGTAAGGTGTTGAACTCATTGAGCTAGCGCTCAATGAATTCCTATGACAAATACCTCTCCTGGAACCGTTCCTCGAACAGTTACCATGACACATCTTCTAATACCATGTTTAGTTGAGGTAGGAGCATATTCCACCATAGAAGAGCACTCTCCTTCAACTGAAAGACTGCCATGCAGAACTTCATGTTCGAGGTGTAGTCACAAATTGCAAAGCACATCGCCATGTTCTCCAACCATGCCTTGGTGCCTGAGTCATCTATGGAACCCATGAACTTGGGAAACTTCACCTTCTCAAGTTCTTTGTGAATGCTACCACTTCTAGCTGGAGCGCGCTACGAACCCTCATGAGGTACAAACATTCTAGCCTCATCTCTATATAGTCAGTTTACCAAGGCATCTGACATCCTCTGAAACGACCTCATCAAGCCAACCATATCTCCCACAAAAACCTACTCTTTCCCATTGATGTGTTCTTCTCTTTGGTGGTTATACCCCTCTGGTGTGGATGCTACTGGAGGCGTCACACCTCTTCCCGTAGCACCACATCATCTACCTCCATAGTCTCCTCTAACCATGATTACCTGCATGGACAAATTTCAATTTTAATTAGCAATAATTTATTTATCAAGTGTTTAATACAGTGGAAGACGTAATGATCCCAAGTCATAGGGTTGAACCTACTCTGATACCATATGTAATTCCCCCCTCCATTACTATGAAAAGAGATGTACAAAAAGAGGTAAATTTTTTTTTTGACAAACATTACGAAAAATCACACACATCACAACATATAATATTAATTACACAATCAATCTCTTCAATCAACTAGAAACAACATCACTTTTATTCCATCAACCAAACTCATAAATATAACATAGGGAAACTACACGTCCAACCTATCCTACAGGGTTAGGACCTCCAAAACACATAAGAGAGGCTCAAGTCTAGGATTCATCCGATTGATTTTTACCATTTAAGGTCTCAGGACTGGCGACTGTTCTGAGGAACAAGGAGGTATCTAAATCGTATAGCCCATTCAAATCAACTCTATACTAGTTTCATCAATCATACTCAACATCATTCTTCATAGTACAAGGAGCAATCCATTTTACTTAATCCATCATTCGTCAATAAATAAGTGCAATTGAGTAAGAGAATAAAACCTAAGGACTTATAAAATATATGAAGGCATAAGTAAGACTCCAGTACTAGGTAGAGATCTATTTGATCCCATCTTTACAACCTTTCCTAAGTTAAGTTTAAGAATTTTGAAATGTTCAATACTTAGTTTAAGAATTTTGAAATGGAAGCAATGCCAACAATTTCACTTTCTAGAATTCATAAAAAATCATTAAGGAGATTGTCAATATGATTTTAGAATTAAAACACAAATAACGAAGAATTTTCTAATAATTCCTTGTATACAGTAAAATCTTAATGCATTTACAATCTCAAATAAAATACTGTAACCGATGACAAAGAAGTTGAAGATGATCTTCAGTGAGGGCTCTCCTTCCGACCTCCAACTTGCTAATCGTAGAGACTTCACCGATACCTCCCATCCAATGCTAAGGGTACTATTCTTCCCCCTTAGCCACTCGAGTCGCAAAGGGGCCAAGAACAAAAGCCCAAAAAATACTATAGCACCAAGTTTTCCTCGCAAGGGAGAGCTACCACTCTATCCTCAAACTTGGTCTCCCAACTCTCACAAGTAAAACACAGTCCCAAAATGATTTTGGCAACATAACTTTACCAATAACAAGTGTGATCGATTTCTCATCTATCCCATTTGTTTTATATAAATTTCCTTCTTGACACATGTCCACATGCACAATTTAATTAATTTTTTAATTAAATAAATTAAGATTGTTCACCCTCACACTTGTCACACTCTCCCCAAGTTGCACAAGTAATTAATAATTTTATTTTAATAAAAAGGTCAATTTTCCTTACATCTTCCCATGTGTTTCTATTTTCTCTCTTAGTTGTCCCTTTATTCCCTATATTCTCATTAATTGAGTGTCTCATAACTAGATCTTAGTTAGAGTTTGATTAAGAGTCTTCTTCTAGTTAGACTAGTGGTAGGTTGAGTCAAGATTATTTTCCAAGTGTTCTCTTATTCTCTCATGTTATTATTTATTCTAATTTAAAAATCCAAATTATTAATTTCATACACACAGGTGCATTTTATCCAGTCTTTATTTTTTTTTACATTTTTCCTAATTGGATTTATCTCATTTATTTTTATTTAATACATAATTTAATTTAGTCTCCTAACTAATCCTAGACTTAGGCTTTGTCTTAGAATTAGTCTTCTAATTTTATTAGGATTAATTAATTAATAGCTTCACTCTTTAATTAATTATTTAATCCGACAGGGTCAAATCTATTCATTGTTTGCTAGGCCACCTAGATTTATTGACTCAAATTTTTAACTACGCAACTATAACATCCCAATCTTGCGCACACATGATTTGACTTATTCTTTGAGGACACTTCCGTGTAAGTGATCCAGTTTTAGTATATGGTTGTTTGTTCACTTATGGATTCTTATGATGATGTTTATGAATATGGTGTTATGTTATTATATATCTATATATTGACAGATGCTATTGACGAGTTTCCCCTGAGTGTGCAAGACACTTGTCAGGTTGAAGATGCCAATGTCATCAATGGACCTACTTGGACTCCAGATCAAATCAGGGAGTGGACTTTATATGGTTTGGGTATTTTTATTTATGTATATGTGACATATGATCAGATATATTATGATGGTGTTTATGGATCATTGACAGTGTTTCGTTGATGGATTCATGCCAACAATTTCTTGCTAATAAGACTCACATAAGGAGTAAAGGGGCCATGAAAAACAACCAGATATTGAGGGAGAGGTGTGGCAGAAGCCCTGCCACAACCTACTAGCACTCCCTCTATGGATTGAATTGTAGGTTCACAATTACCTAGTTTGAGAGATCCACAATGTCATGAGGGAAGACTGACACAGTTCCTGACAAAGATTATAAGGGGTGCACAATAAGGTAAGGTCCTTATTCATTAGAGGCCCTTAGTCTCTCACAAGGTTTCCTGAATGGGGTGTTGACTCCAAGGGTTTGAAAAATACAAAAACCAGTCAAAGATGAGTGGCACCCTTGGGGCACATAGTGCGTCTTAAAGGGCATGTCGTGTAATTAAAATTTTAATCAAAGGCAAGTGGAACCCTTGGAACACAAAGTGTGTCTTGAAGGGCACGTTGCAGTATAAAATAAAAATGGAGTCAATGAACCTAGGTGCATAGAAAACAATCATTTGTTTTGACATTGTCGAACTTAAAATGATTATTAAATGAGTAATTTTTATTAAATATAAAATCTCCTTAAAAATTCTAAGCCTAGTTTAAAAATTTGAGCCTAAGTCTAAAGTGGGTAAGAAGACTAAAACTAAATTAAAAATTAAATAAATGGGGGATGAAAAAAAATCAAGTTAGGAATTGAAAGAGTAAAAATTATATCTAAAGATTTAAATATATAAATGTGCTCAAGAGAATGCCAAATTGGAAATTAAGATAAGAAAGGAAATAAATGTAAAAAAATGTGGAAGCATAAAAAGGTATCTAGTCTAGTCTAACTATTTTTTTTCCTAAATTAAACACAACTAAGTTTTAGAAAGGCATTAGTCATTAAAATGGAAATAGAGGGAATTAAGGGACAACTAGGAGTGATTTTAGGAGCATTTTTAGGTTGGTGAGGGAAATGGACATTTATTTTAATTAAATCATGGATTTATTAGTGCAACTAAGGGAACAAGTCACAAGTGTATGGGGGAAATAATTCCTAATTAAATTATTAAAAAAAATGAATTTAATGTGCAAATGGCAAGTTGTCACTAAGAAAAAATCTATAAAGGAAATGGATGAGAGGAGGAATGGGTTGGACTGGTATGAGTAAGGTTATGCTGCAAATATTCTGACTGATTTTTCTTATGAAAGCTGGGATACCCAGCTCGAGAAAGAGAGTGGTAGCTCTACCTTGAGAGGTGAGATGGGAGCTAGAGTTTTCTGGTTGTGTTTGTGCATGGCCCTTTGCGGTTCGGGGGAATAAGGGGGAAGAAGACTACCCCTAACGTTGGATGGGAGGTACCGATGAAGTCTCAATGATTAGAAAGAGAGAAAAAGGAAGGAGCATCATTTACTGAAGAACATCTTCAGACTTCTTGGTCTTCGATTATGGTATTCTTATTAGAGTTTTGAAATTTTAATCAGTTAAATTGTATTTATAGTTTTTAGAAATTAGTTGTAAATGGTGTTGGATTTTATGAAATAGACATTTTGATATCCATGATGGTTGAGTACTATAGAAAGAGAATTTATGTCATTACTGTAAATTCAATTTTAAACTAAAAGTATTGAAAATTCTCATTCCTTGTCGTTCATTGGATCTTCCTGATATGCTTCTAGTTAGTTTTAATCAAAGTTGCGCTTTCTTCCTTGCCGCTACCATTGTTTTGCATAAAAAAAATTTAATTTAATATTTCAAACCAATAGTCAAAACAAATTTGTAGTCATATATTCTTGTGCGGTTTGTTGATGGAGGTCTGGAATCATTGTTTCTGTCATGGGATTTTCTGATTTGAATCAAGTTCTTGATGTTCACTTCCTCCCTTATGGAATTCTACCTTACTCTGCATTTAAGTACAATCAAATCTTGGCTTTGATGATAACCTTAAATTGTGTTTTACTATTTATTTTCTTGCAAATCCATGAGTTACAGAGCACACACTCACCTCTAGCTTGCAAGGAAATTTAACATTGTTTTCGGAAAAGTACCATTTAAGGATAATTGAAAATTGTGTTAGAAAAGCAGGTTCACAGAGCAATAAAATAAAACAAATGCGGAAATAAAACACAAAAGATACACAATACAATAAAGACACAGATATACGTGGTTCACCTAGTGTGGGCTACGTCCACTGGAGAAATTTCCAAGTCCTTCCTTTATTATTATACAAGAAATGAAGGGATACAACCCACAACACACCCGTTGTAACTTCCTCTTCTTTCTCTCAAAATATCCTCTCTCAGAATACAAAATTTGCCATGATACATAGCTGCAATACATTTCCCTCATAAAAGAGGATTTATTTATAGGGAAAAAAACCCTAACATAAGTTCTTCCGTTAGATATGTGACCTTATAATGAATGATCCAGATTTACAATGAAATTATAATATAAATTTACAAGGCAATTTTTCCTCTGGGGGCTTGCTTTCCCCTGGACCCCGTAGAGGGTATAACCCCCCTTTGCACTCCCTTGCATGGAGGAGTGTATATTACTTTGGGCTGTAAAGTATTCAGGGGGTATGAACATGGATGAAAACAAAGACCTTTGAATGAAGAAGATAATCAGGCTCCACAACCAAAATATTGAACGCTGCCTCCTTAGTTTTGTAGTCTCTTTCGATTTCTGGATCTTTTTCCTTTGTATGCAATTTTATTGTTGTTATTTATGTAATCCCTCCACCATGATATCTCCTGGAGGTAAGGACGCACTTGTTTTTGTATCCTTCAATATCTTTTAATCTTGACTTCTGAGTGCACCAACAGCGGGTGTGAATTTTCTGTACCAATGATATCTTTTATTATTATTATTTAATTAAATTTCTGATAACTGGAAATTAATCGAATGAAGTAGAGCCAATACAGAAACGGGAGGGGATTCATTTTGTGGAATCTTACTTTTCATCTCGTGGTTATGATTTCTTGTGATTTTTTCCTCCTCTTGTCTGTGGGATTGCGCGTTGAAGTCTAGTGTTGATTGGGTGTCGATCTGGGTGCTGCCAGTTATTGAACAAACAAAAAAATTGTTTGTTGTTTAAATATTTTATTCACTACTCAGAAGTTGATTAACCCCTTAAATAATTATGAGCATTTAACCCTCCTGTGCACTGCTACATCAAAAGAGAAATTCATTTTTAATTGTTGCTCATCCGTTTAGCTTTTCATTTTGTTGCCTGTGATTTTTAATTTTTAATTTATCATAAATTAGTTCTGTTTCAAGGGCCGGGTCAAGGGACGGATCAGGGGCCGGATTAAGGCCTTGATAATGTTTCATACTAAGTTCCATATGAAAAATGACTCTTGAAATTACAGTGTCATTTAACATGTTTGTGTGTGGTTTCCCTTTTTCCAGATAACTGGTTTGTATGGCTTTCCACATTTTAAAACAATGGTAACATCGCAGGGTTAACACCAAGAAGAGTGAGTTGAATTGTTGATTGGATGGACATATACACAAACAATCCCCTCTTACCTATCACTTCCATTTCTTGACAGAACCTGCATTAATTATTGTCCCTTTCTCTAAGCTACATAATTAAAAAAAATCATTTTTGATGCACTTAAAATTAATTTAAATTTGCAGAAATTAAGTGTCGGATGGAGGAACGAATTAAGTGACAGATGGAGGACCAGATTAAGTGTCAGATGAAGGACCATATTAAGTGCCAAATGGAGGGTCGGAATCGGGTCTCGAATGAATTTCAGATTTTTCTACACACCGGATCTGGTGCTAGGATAGATTCCAAAACTCATTCTTCTTCCTTACCTTGGACTTGTGATTTAGCCTCTAGATATTAATTATCCTTGGTCAATTAAGATTGTTCTTCCTAAACTTTTAAACAGATTTATAAATTAGCAAGTGAGTGCTTGTTTATGGTTTAATAAGACTTGATTTTCTTAATTCTTAAATGGATACTTAGGTAGTTGACTTCTATCTGTTACTTATTATGGCTGGTATTCCCTTCACTCCTCTAACGAATTTTTAAGATAACATATAATTTATATTATCTCGTTCTTAATTATGGGTTGACTTCTTATAGATTCTGGCAATGGAAATGTAAGGTAGTCTGGAATATTTCCATCTTTCTTTCTACGATTGAACCCTTTAGTTATTTTAAATGGATATGCTAGTAGTAGAATTATTATTAATTGATATTATGATTGATGTTTTTATTTTTATAAATTGGATGCATAATGCAAGGTAACATATAAATTTAATGTAGTGCTTAAAAATATTGATCTTCTTATGGTTCCTTGCAAATGAATTTATGATTTTAACCCTTAGATTCATGTTATATATTCTTAGAATATATTCCTTAATATGAAGATGCATAGTTGAGTTACACGAGACTAGGATTTATGTATGTTATTTGGGTTATTATTTCTTATGTAAAAGCCTCTTGCTCATTTACACTCAATGTTTCTTGAAGATTTATTAAGTAGAGTAGATTATTATTTGCACTATGATGAATAATTGATGCTTAGATGAGATTGATGAGATAGTTTGGATTGCGGATTATGTTGGGCTATGGGGATTAGACACCTCCTTGTTCCTCAGAACAGTCGCCAAACCTAAGACCTTAAATGGTCAAAATCAATTCGATCCTGGGCTTGAGTGTTGATTATATGTCCTGGAGGTCCTAACCTTGTAGGGTAGGTTGAGCGGGTAGTATATTTATGTCATTCTTATGTTATCATGTTGGTCATTATGTTATCGTTATGTTAGCTATTGTTATCCTTGTGTTATCCAATGATTATCTTTATGTGATGAGTTGAGCGATTTAAAAGTACGAATGATTCCAGTTGATCATGATGAGTCGATCTTGTGTTGCCATTCATGATGATTTTGATTTTCGTGTCGTTACTCAATTACAGTGATGTGCTAATTATATGTCGTTACTAAATATGTTGATGTGTCATTTGTGAATTTACTTGATTATGACAATGAGATGCTTGTAATTCGTTTAATTATGATGTCGTTGATTATGCGTTGTTGAATTATGTGTTGACACAAATTCCTAATTCTTTAAAAAAAAATTACCTTTGGTGCGTTGCTTTTTATTATGCGTAACAAAGCGATATTAAATATGGTATCAGAGTGGGTTTAACCCCACGACTTGGGATCATTACTCCTTCCACTGTATTAAACACTTGATCAATAATTTATCACTAATTAAAATATAATTGTGTCCCTACAGGTAATAATGGTTAGAGGACACCGTAGAGGTAGACGACGTGGTGCTATGGGAGGACGAGTAATGCCTCCAGTAGAATCCATGCCGGAGGGGTCTAACCCCCAAGGAGAAGAAAAAGTCATTGGAAAACAAAAAATTGTTGTGGGGGATGTGGTTGGGTTGATGAATTCCTTTCAGAGGATGTCAGAGGCCTTGATTCGCCATATGAATAGTGATGAGGCCATGGCGCCTGTACCCCCTGAGGGTCCACAACACACCCTAGTCAGTACTGGTAGTGTTCATAGAGGAATAGAGAAGGTAAATTTTTCCGAGTTCTTGGGTGCCACGGATGGCGTAGCTGCCGAGGCTTGGTAGGAGAACATGGAAATGTGCTTCTCACTTCGCGACTACACCTCCAACATAAAATTCTTCATGGAGGTATTTCAGCTGAAGGGGAGCACTCTTATATGGTGGAAGATGTTCTTGCAACAATTGAACATGGTCGTCGAAGATGTGTTACGGGAACTATTTGAGGAGCGGTTCCGAGAGAGGTATTTGTCTGAGGAATTCATTGAATGCCAACTCAATGAGTTCAACGCCTTAGGACATGGTGGTCGTATAATGCTCGATTATGAGTATCGATTCATGGAGTTTCTTAGGCATTCTCCACATGTGAACACTGAGAAGATCAAGGTCGAAAAGTTTGTGTTCAACCTTAACGTCAACATTCGAGAAAAAGTGAGGATCCTAATGCCTCAGATATTGCACGATGCAATCGAGAAGGCCATCATATATGAGGAAGAGTTGATCAACGAGGGTCAGAGTAGGAATCCTATGAGACCAGCGGGATATGCGACATATGGTGCGCAATAGCATCAGGCACCAACCAAACATCCATCAGGGTATCAAGGTACTCCAAGAAGATCCACGTTCATGATGCCACGATGACCGACACCTCAGCAACAGACTCCCTATAGAGGGCCACAACACCAACAACAACGTCATCCACAACAAAAATAGTTCATGCATGTTCAACATAACAAACCATGGTTTTAGGTTGGTGGGCCATCAACTTCTACTTCGAGGACCAAGAGTACTGGACTGAAGGATGGATGTTGTACATGTGGAGAGCCACATTACCAACATGACTATCCGGTTGAGAGGGCTAGAGAAATGAGGTCATCTGGACACACTACAATAGGAGATTCGGTCAAGGCCCACCAGATTCATGTAGTGGTGAATACTCATCAGGCCGAGCACCAATCTACTATGATTGAGTCGTCAGGTACCATCGTTGACCAGACCTTCAGTATTTTGATAGATATCGGTGCTACATAAATATTTCTTTGTGGTGCAACGCTAAAAATAATTAAGGTAAAGGCAATTGAACATGATGAGTTTAGCTACGTGGAAATGCCTTCAGGAGCCAAACATAAGGTTGGAGAAAATATTACGGACTATAGTCTCAACCTGGGATATTTTGTAATGAAGGCCAACCTGTATGTCACGATCTTAGGATCTTATGATGTCATGATCAATACAGACTAGTTGGAATCACATGATGCGATACTCAACTGTAATATGAAACGATTGAGTTTGACCGATGATGAAGGACAAAGACGGGTGATTGTAGGAAGAAACTAGGGAGTTTTACTAAGGTTCATTTCTTCCCTACAACTATGGAAGAGCATGTGCAAGGGATGCAAGCTATATGAAATACTAGAGTTGAAAGATAAGGGCATGGTGAAAGGATTAGAAAACCTTCCAATGGTATGCGAGTTTGTGGACGTGTTCCCATAAGAGTTACTAGGGTTTCTGCCTGAAAGAGAGTTGGAATTTACCATCGAATTAAAACCTGGAACCGAAACAATAGCAAGAAAGCCTTATCGGATGTCAACACCTGAGTTACAGGAGTTGAAAATGAAACTAAAAGAATTTTTGGACCTAAGACTTATATGTCCAAGTGTGTCACCTTAGGGTGTGCCTGTTATTTTCATACGAAAGAAGGATGGCTCATGGAGACTTTGTATTGACTATTGTCAATTGAACAAGGAAATGATCAAAAAACAATATCCGTTTCCAAGAATAGACGATTTGTTTGACCAAATGAAAGGCATGACATTGTTTTCAAAGATCTACTTGAGATTAGGATATCACTAGTTACATATCAAAGAGGAAGACATTCCTAAGACTGCATTCAAGATGAGGTTTGGGCATTACAAGTTTACCATTTTACCGTTTGGATTAAAAAATGCCCTAGGGGTATTCACGAGCTTAATGAATGGATTGTTCCATGAATACTTGGACACGTTTTTTCAATTATTCATTGATGATATATTGATATATTCTCGGATGAAGAAAGAACATGATGAACATTTGTGCTTGGTACTACAATGCTAATGAGAAAACAAGTTATACAAGAAACTGCTGAAATGCTCTTTTTATCAATCGAGGATTCATTATTTGTGACACGTTATCTTCGACGAAGGCATCGCTATGGATCCAACAAAGGTAGAGGATATTATGGAATGGATTGCACTGATGAACGTACCTAAAGTATGTAGCTTCATGGGTTTAAGCAGATATTATCGACGATTCGTCGAAGGTTTTTTGAAGATCTAGCAAATCTGATTACAAAATTGCAGAAGAAAAACATGAAATTTGTTTGGACTGAGAAATGCACGAAAGCATTTCGAAGGCTCAAAGAGATGTTAATAACCGTGTCGATACTAAAGTTATCTGACATGGACAAGGACTTCTTGGTATGCACAGGTTCATCCAAGGAAGGCTTAGGTGGAGTCTTGATGCAATACGGTTGAGTAATCACTTACATTTCTAGGAAACTAAGAAAGCATGAGGAGAACTACGCGACGTAGGATTTGGAGTTGTTGGCCATTGTGTATGCCCTGAGCGTGTGGAGAGACTATTTGGTTGGATGGAAATTCGAACTGAAAATGGACCACTGTGGTTTGTAGCACATTTTTATGTAAGTAAATTGAACGCGCGACAAAGGCGTTGGTCATAATTACTTAGCGAGTATGATTTTGAGATTTCCTACATAAATGGAACAATGAACAGAGTGGAAAATACGTTGAGTCGGAGACAACACATATTTTCAATGATACCCCTTTAGAAGAATCTTCGAGAAAATATTCTAACTACACAGTGAGATGATGACTGGTATAAAGAGGTTAAGGAAAATATCAGATGAGATACCATGTTGGTACCAAAGTTTGAGGGATACACTTTGGACAACAACAAATTCATGAGGTATAATAACCAGATTTACATACCTCCTAATGATGAGCTATGAAGTTTTATGTTAAATGAAGCTCATAGAGCAGTGTACAAGTCTCATCCAAGAGTCATGAAGATGAGGGAAGACCTTAAGCCCTTATTCTTATGGAAATAAATGAAGGCAGACATAGTCAACTATGTGGTGAGATGTCTAGAATGTCAGGGAGTGAAGGACGAACATAGACATCCGATATGATTACTACAACCACATGCTATTCCATAATCGAAATGGGAGGTCATATCGATGGAATTTATTGTTGGATTGTCGCTGATGGAAAGGAGGCACGACTTGATTTTCATGGTAGTAGACACTTTGATGAAGAGTGCACATTTTATCCCTATGTGTACGACGTATTAGGCTCCAGACGTAGCTAGAGTTTTTATCAGAGAGATTGTGAGATTTCATGGTGTGCCTAAGAGAATCATATCTGATCGAGGGTCGGTGTTTACATAACAATTTTGGACTAGTTTCCAAGAGGCCTTGGGAACCCAACTTAACTTTAGTACTACGTATCACCTAGACACATACAGGAAGATAGACAGAATGAACCAAATATTGGAAGATATGTTTCTTATGTACGTGATGGACCAACAAAAGTGTTGGGAAGAGTTATTTCCATTGGTAGAGTTTTCTTACAACAACTATCCAAGCACCATAAGGATGGTGCAATTCGTGTTTATTTACAGACGACCATGTCAGAAACCTTTGAGTTGGGATCAAATTGAGGATAGGGTCTTGGTAGGATGAGAAGTGATCCAATAAATGGAAGAACAAATGAAAATGATAATACAAAGGATCAAGGAAGTGCAATATCAACAAAAGAGTTATGTTGATGCCCATTGCATTGACCGTAGTTATGAAGTTGGTGATCGAGTCTTCCTGTGGGTGAAACCACACAAGAGTTAGATCAAGTTTGGAAAGGGTGCTAAAATATCTACTAGGTTTGTGGGACTTTTCGAAGCTGTGAAAAAAAAAGGGCCCATGACCTATCGACTAGCCTTGCCTAATTATTTGAGGCATATGCACAATATTTTTTATTTATCTATTTTGAGACATTATGTTAGTGATCCTACACATGTGATTAACATGATTTCCTTGCAGGTGTCAGATGAGGGTGCAATCATGGCGGAGCCAATCCACATTCTAAACCATCGCATTCAATAGATATGACGTCGAACATTCGATCAGGTCAAGGTCCAGTGGCACAATTATAATCCAGACTCGGCTACCTGGGAGGACACATATGATATCCTCCAACAATTTCCATTTTTTTTTAATATTTAGACATTTAGATCTTGTCATATGCTTTATATACTACATATATATACTGTGAAACTTTGGGATGAAGTTTAAAACAAAAGGGGGTGTATGTAACATCCCTCTCTTGTGAGCACATGATTTGACTTATTATTTGATGACACATGCGTGCAAGTGATCTGATTTTAGTATATGGCTGTCTGTTCTCTTATGAATTCTTATGATGATGTTGATGAATATGATGTTATGTTATTTGATATCTATGTATTGACAAATGTTATTGACGAGTCTCCACTGAGTGTGAAGCGAACTTGATAGGTTGAGGATGCCAATGACATCAATGGACCTCCTTGGACTCTAGATCGAGTCATGGAATGGACTGCATATGGTTTGGATATTTCTATTTATGCATATGTGATATATGATTAGGTATATTATGATGTTGTTTATGGATCATCGATATTTTTTTTTTATGGATGTAGGATGACGATTTCTTGCTAGTTAGACTCACATAAGGAGTAAAGGGGCCATGCACAACAACCAGATATTAAGGGAGAGATGTGGCAACAAACCTACCATAGCCTACTAGAACTCCCACCGTGGCTCAAATTGTAGGTTAATAATTACCTAGTTCTCGATATCCACGATGTTGTGAGGACAGAATGAGACAGTCGCTCATGAAGATTCTAAAGGGTGTGAAATAAGGTAGGGTCCTTATTCCATAGAGGCCCTTAGTCTCTCAAAAGTTCATCTGAATGGGGTATTGAATCCAAGGGTTGGACAACTACCAAAACCAGTCAAAGGCGAGTGGCACCCTTGGAGCACGTAGTGCGTCTTGAAGGGCATGTCGCGTAATTAAAATTTGAATCAAAGGCAAGTGAAACCCTTGGAGCACATAGTGTGTCTTGAATGGTACGTCATGGTATAAAATAAAACTGGAGTTAATAAACCTAGGTGCTTAGAAAACAATAAATTGTTTTGACATTGTTGGTCTTAAAATGATTATTAAATGAGTAATTTTTATTAATTATAAAATCTCCTTAAAAATTCTAAGCCTAGTCTAAAAATTTGAGCCTAAGTCTAAAGTGGGTAAGAAGACTAAAACTAAATTATAAATTAAATAAATGGGGGATGAAGAAAAATCAAGTTAGGAATTGAAAGAGTAAAAATTATATCTAAAGATTTAATTATATAAATGTGTGCAAGAGAATACCAAATTGGAAATTAAGATAAGAAAACAAATAAATGTAAAAAGAATGTGGAAGCATAGAAAGGTATCCAGTCTAGTATAACTAAATAACTTTCCTAAATTAAACACAAGTAATTTTTAGAAAGGCGTCAGTCATTAAAAGAAAAATAGAGGGAATAAAGGGACAACTAGGAGTGATTTTAGGAGCGCTTTTACGTTGGTGAGGGAAATGGACATTTAATTTAATTAAATCATGGATTTATTAGTGAAACTAAGGGAACACGTGGCAAGTGTATGGGGGAAATAATTCCTAATTAAATTATTAAAAAAAACGAGTTTAATGTGCAAATGGCAGGTTATCACTAAGAAACATTCTATAAAGGAAATGGCTAAGAGGAGGAATGGGATGGAATGGTATGTGTAAGTTTATGCTGAAAACATTATAACTAATTTTACTTGTGAGAGTTGGGATACCTAGCTCGATAAAGAGAGTGGTAGCTCTACCTTGCGAGGCGAGCTCGGAGCTAGAGTTTTCTGGTTGTATTTGTGCCTAGACCCTTTGCGGATCAGGGGGCTAAGTCGGAAGAAGAGTACCCCTAGCATTGTCTGGGAGGTATCAGTGAAGTCTCAATGATTAGAAAGAGGGAGAAATGAAGGAGAATCATTTGTTGAAGAACATATTCAGACTTCTTCATCTTCGGTTATGGTATTATTATTAGAGTTTTGAAATTTTAATCAGTTAAATTGTATTTATAATTTTTAGAAATTACTTGTAAACGGTGTTGGATTTTCTAAAACCAGAATTTTGAGTTCCTTGATGGTTGAGTACTATAGAAAGAGAATTTTTGTCATTACTGTAAAGTCAATTTTTAAACTAAAAGTATTGGAAGTTCTCATTCCTTGTCGTTCATTTTACTATCCATTGGATCTTCCTGAGATGCTGCTAGTCGATTTTACCCAAAGTTGTGATTTCTTCCTTACCGCTACCATTTTTTCACATAACATAAATTTAATTTAATTTTAGAAACCGAATACTCAAAATAAATTCGTAGTCATGGATTCTTGTGTGGTTGGTTGATGGAGGTCTCGAATGATTGTTTTTGTCATAGGATTTTCTGATTTGAATCACGTTCTTGATGTTCACTTCCTCCCCTGTGGAATTCGACCTTACTTTGCATTTAAGTACAGTCAAATATTGTCTTCCTTGATAACATTAAATTGTAGTTTATTGTTGATTTTCTTGAAAATCCATCAGTTACAGAGCCCACACTCGCCTCTAGCTTGCAAGGAAATTTTTAACATCCTTTTTGTAAAAGTACCAATTCAGGATAATTGGAAATTGAACGCTACCTCTTTAATTTTGTAGTCTATTTCAATTTGTGGAACTCTGTCCTTTGTCTGCGATTTTTCTGTTGTGATTTCTGTAATCCCTCCACCATGAGATCTCCTGGAGGTAAAGACACACTTGTTTTGGGATCCTTCAATAACTTTTAATCTTGACTTCTGAGTGCACCAACGAAGGGTGTGAATTCTCTATACCATTGATATCCCTTGTTATTGTTATTTAATTAAATTTCTGATAACTGGAAATTAATCGAATCAAGTAGAGCCAATCCAGAATCAGGAGGGGATTCATTTTGTGGAATCTCCCTTGTCACCTTGTGGTTATGACTGTTTGTGATTGTTTCCTCCTCTTGTCTGTGGATTGTGTGTTGAAGTCTGGTGTTGATTGGGTGTTGATATGGGTGCTCAATAGTTATTGAACAACCCAAAAAATTGTTTGTTGTTCAACTCTTTTATTCACTACTCAAAAGTTTATTACCCCCTTAAAGCGTTCTGAGAGTTTAACCCTCCTATACATTGCTACATAAAAAAGAGAAATTTGGTTTTAATTGTTTCTCATCCATTTAGATTTTCCTTTTGCCGCCTATGATTTTTAATTTCAAATTTATCATAAATTATTTCTGTTTCAAGGGCCGGATCAAGGGCCATATCAGGGGTCGTATCGAAGGATGGATCAAGGGCCACATCAGGTGTCAGATTAAGTTATGTATGAAAAATGTCTCTCTTGAAATTATAGTGTCATTTAACCTATTCATGTCTGGTTTCCCTTTTTCCGGTTAATTGTTTTGTATTGATTTCCACGTTTTAAAACAATGATAACATCGTAGGGTTAACACCAAGAGGAGTGAGTTAAATTATTGATTGCCTGGATGTATACAAAATCACTCACCTCTTACCCATCGCTTCCACTTCTTGACAGACCCTGTATTAATTATTTTCCCTTCCTCTAAGCTATACGATTAATAAAAATCGCTTTTGTTTCACTTCAAATTAATTTAAATTTTCAGAAATTAAGTGCCGGATGGAGGACTGGATTAAGTGTTAGATGGAGGACCAGATTAAGTGTCAGATGGAGGACCAGATTAAGTTCTGGATGGAGGGCCGGACTGGGGTCTGGAATGAACTTTCATATTTTTCTGCACACCGGATCTGGGGCTGGGACAGATTCCAGAAACTCCTTGTTCCTTACCTTGGACTTATGATTTAGCCTCCGGATATTAATTATCCTTGGCCAATTAAGATTGGTATTCATAAAATTTTAAACGGATTTATAAGTTATCATGTGAGTGCTTGTTTATGGTTTAATAAGACTTCATTTTCTTAATTCTTAAATGGATACATAGGTAGCTGACTTCTATCTGTTACTTATTACGATTGGTATTCCCTTCATTCCTCCAATTAATTTTTAAGATAACATATAATTTATCTTATCTCATTCTTAATTATCGGTTGACTTATTATAGATTTTGGCAATGGAAACATAAGGTAGTCTTGGAATCTTTCCATCTTTCTTGCTACAATTGAACCAAGGTATTCTTGGAATCTTTCCATCTTGCTTGCTATGATTGAACCCCTTAGTTATTTTAAATGGATATGCCAACAATAGAATTCTTATTAATTGATATTATGATTGATGCTTTTATTTTTATAAATTGGATGCATAATGCAAGGTAGCATCTAAATTTAATTTAGTGCTTAAGAATATTGATCTTCTTGTGGTTCCTTGCAAATGAATGTATGATTTTAGCCCTTAGATTCTTGTTATATATTTTTAGAAGATATTCCTTAATATGAAGATGCCTAGTTTATTTACACGAGACTAAGATTTATTTATGATCTTTGGGTTATTATTCCTTATGCAAAAGTCTCTTACTCATTTACACTCAATGTTGCTTGAAGATTTATTAAGTAGAGTAGATTATTATTTGCACTATGATGAATAATTGATGCTTAGATGAGATTGATGAGCTAGTTTGGATTACGGATTATGTTGGGCTATGGGAATTAGACACATCCTTGTTCCTCAAAAAATTCTCTAGCCCTGAGACCTTAAATGGTCAAAATCAATTGGATCATGGGCTTGAGTTTTGCTTTTGTGTCCTAGAGGTCCTAACCTTGGAGGGTAGGTTGGGCGGGTAGTATGTTTATGTCATTCTTATGTTATCATGTTGATCATTATGTTATCGTTATGTTATCTCGTGTTATTCTTGTGTTATCTGATGGTTATCTTTATGTGATGAGTTAATTGATTTAAAAATACTGATGATTCCAGTTGATCGTGATGAGTTGATCTTGCGTTGCCATTAATGATTATTTAAAGTTTTGTGTTGTTACTCAATTATGATGATGTGTTAATTATATGTCATTACTAAATATGTTGATGCGTCGGGTGCAATGTTACTTGATTATGATGATGAGATGCTTGTAATTCCTTTAGTTATGATGTCATTGATTACGCACTGTTGAATTATGTGTTGATGTAAATTCCTAATGCTTTTAAAACAAATACCTTTGGTGCTTTACTTTTTATTAGGCATAATGAAGGGTTGTTACAACAACGTTCCCCTCAAGACACACCTACGGGATCCAAGGGTGCCACTTGGCTTTGATTGGTTTTGGTAGTTTTTCCAACCCTTGGAGTCAACACTCCACTTGGGCGACCTTGTGAGAGACTAAGGGTTTCTAAGGAATAAGGACTCCTCCTTATTGCATGCCCCTTATAAATATTCATGAGGGATTGTCTCATTCCGCCCTCACGACTTTGTGGAACTATCAAATTGGGTAATCATTAACCTACAATTCGAGCCATGGAGATAGTGCTAGTAGGCTGTGACAAGGATACCGCCACACCTCTCCCTCAATATCCAGTTTCTATTCATGGCCCCTTTACTCCTTATGTGAGTCTGATTAGCAAGCATCATCAACTTGCATCCATTGACAAAAAACTGTCATTGATCCATATACATAATCATACTAAATCAGTTATATGTCACATATGCATAAAATAAATATTTAAACCAATCACAATCCACTGCATGACTCAATATAGAGTCCAAGGTAGTCTGTTGATACCATCAACATCCACCATCTGTCAAGTGTCATGCACACTCAGGAAAACTCGTCAATAACATATTTCAATACATATATATATATCGAAAACAAGAAGTCACACCATATCATCATCATCATCATGAGGTGTAATCCATAATCGAAACAAAATCATCATGTACCATAATTGGATCACTTGCACGCAAGTGTCCTCAAAGAAGAAGTCAATATCATGTGCTCAGTACAACAGGATGTTACAATTTGGTAACAAAAATTAATATTTACTTCTCAAGATTTGGATCTTGTGAAAAGAGTGCATTCATGGGCTTGGATCTTCTGAGAAGATTTCCTTCATGGATTGCTTATTTTTATGTATAAGGATGCATAATGCAACAAATGAGTTAATATTGAAATTATTGATAAAGATACTTGTATATAATATTTAATAATTATATTGTAGATTTTTTTTATTTTCTATTAGAATTCAAAATTGTTTTATTTATAATTTACTAACCTATTTCAAATTGTTATATATATATATATATATATATATAATTTTAAAATTATTGATAAAGTTTTTTCTTTTCTCTTTTTAAATCTAAAAACATGGTCATATATTTATACTATATTAAAAAATGGTACATATGTCTTTGGTGAAGGCTTGCCACAGGAGAAACTATGTCCTCCAATAAAGTGAATACGAGCATACTTGTTCATAGTTTTCATAGTTTCACACCCTAACTGTCGGAAGTGTTGCAAAAGTAACATATGCACCTTGACATTCACTGTCACAAGTGTCATATGTACATTCCCAAGTGTCGCATTTTCTTTGTGAGGTGTCTCTACCCCTTGAAACCATTAAAATAATTTTTCATGACCCGTAAGTCATATAGGAGGAAGAAAACCATCGTTTCTAGGTCAAAACACACTTTTCCCTTGGAAAATTTGACCCATTTTTTAGCATTTAAGAAGGGTGGCGCCCCCCTGTCCATATTGAGGGAGGTCCCATGGTGTTCCCTATGCCAGTATAGGGGAACACCAATGCTGAGGTGTCACCCTCTATCTTATTGGGGGGGAGCATCGGTCTTGTTGAGATAAAGGGGGGATCTCCTCCACCTTATTCTATGGGCCAACCCTCTGAGATAGGATTGGTTGTGTTTTCCCCTCATTCTTGGGATTCATTTTAGGATCTGATCCAAACGTCAAGGAGCCATATCCTCAACCATATCCCTCATTTGGTCATGGTTGTTGTGCCTCTCAAGCTTATATATTGAGGGATTTCCAAGGTGAAAAGGGGAGAAGGTTTGAGGTATCAAAATTTTGATCTTGGTAGATTCATGCAAAGGTTGGACGAGGAGAGCTTGGAGAAGTGTTGCATCATCATCCATGGTTTTTAAGTATTCTCTTTGGGTTATCATTTGAATATACCTGGCCTATTTCCTTCAAGATAATATATTCTTTCATGTGCTTGTCTATTGTTGCTTCAATCTTCGTAGATGAATTTGTTTTTCCTAATCAATTAGAGTAGGAGGTAGTGATTTCTTTTTTCTTCCTACTGTAGGTATCAAGTTGCACTAGGGAGTTTAGAGATAAAGCTCAGATTGAAAGCAATGATGACAAACTTCGAAAAAATGTGCATCACACCCTTTCTCCATCTCTTTTTCTAATTGGTTAAATTGAATTCAAAGAGATGTTAGTGTCCACTTGTAGTGTTTTTGTCTTGGTATAGGGGTATGTAATCCAAGAGAGATTTCACCTGTGTACATGGGAAATATTCCATAACACAAGGTTGCTTAAAATTGGATTCCTTTAGAATGTAAATTGTGTGTTTCTTGAAAAAAATAAAAATAAACTTTTCCATATTCATAAATGACATCTTAATCTAACACTAAATTTATTAATTTTGAATTTAAATAAATATTTAATTTCAGATAATTATAATTTCTCTTCTATATAATTATATTCTTTTTTACCTTATATATATATTATTTTTATGATAAAATAATTGCTCTTCTATATAATTATATTTTTTTTACCTTTTATATATATTAATTTTATGATAAAATAATTCAAATGTTATTTTTATTGTTATATTTAACCATACGTATTCACATACATAAATTTTAATTTACTAAATTATAAAATAATATTTTATATATATTAATTTTATGATAAAATAATTTAAATGTTATTTTTATTGTTATATTTAACCATACGTATTCACATACATAAATTTTAATTTATTAAATTATAAAATAATATTATATATATATATATACAGCCTGAGTGGGCCTAATGGTTAAGAACATGTGTTTCCTCTTAAGAGGTCACATGTTCAAATCCAGAGGGGGGTAGGGTATGTATACCTTCGTAGACTTTACCAGTCAAATCACTGGGCGGAGGGGGTCCCTTGTCCCACAAATAAGGGGGTCTCATACACCAAATTTGATATGCTAGCTTGGCCGTGACCTTAACCATATGTATTCACATACATAAATTTTAATTTACTAAATTACAAAATAATATTAAGTATTAATTGAAGGAAAATGATTCTTCTATCTTTTATTATTATGATGATGATGATGATGATTAACGTCCACTAAGACCTAATTGGTCTATTGGACCTTAAGAGGGTAAGTGATTACTTGTGATTCTTTAGAATTTTATTTCTGTGCTCGAAAAGTATCAAGAGAAGCTTTCCAACATCACCATACTTTTGTTGAGTTAAGAGGTTAGGAAGGTTGGTAGTGTAAGCAATATTTTGAAAATGAGATCTAATATGGGTATAGGCTAGACAATATAGAGAAACTACTTTTCATCTTCAACCTTCTTAGTGTCACAAAGGTGACACACTCTTTCATCCCATAGCGTTTTAGAAATTGACCAACGCCCAGTTTCACTATGGAGCTCATGATAATTTGTTTTTATCTTAGCAATGCTTATTTTTTTCTTTACACTTGGAAAAACTGATAGATAATTTTGATATTCTAGATTAGGGTTGATTACATCTTTATAATACGTTAATTTTCTTTTTTCCTCTAACTCTTTATCACACCACATTCTTTCCTTAAATTTTGATTTGACATTTTTTTTAATAGTATCTTTATTCTGCAAAATGGTTTCTTCCATGATTCCCCAATAGTTTATCCAAGACTGGGCATCTTTATGCCATCCTCGCTTGAGTCGATGGTGGTTATGACTTGATTTTGAAGAAATTTTAGGTAGCCTCTTGTCTTCGATGTTGTTTAACTTGTTCTTATACATTAGATATCTAGTCATAACCATGCTCTCAATGGGGGAGAGGCTTGTTTCTACGAGGAGGATGGGATAGGGCGTATTTCCTTTAATTTTAAGATTATAGGTTATAAAATTCTTTTGTATTTGTTCTATCTTTCTCCAGGATTCACGAGAGATACTATGGCCCCAGACTTCACATCCATAAAGAATAACATGTGTAACAAGAGTCTCAAATAGGAGTTTCTTCTTATCCCAACTCCAAAGATCAACTGATTTACAATTGTTTTCAAGCCCATAATAAGCTTTCCATCCCCC
>SNQJ01S0022159.1:66369-85290 GCA_010110895.2 Picea sitchensis | reverse complement strand
GTGCTCATATTGAAAAGAAGAGGAAAAAAATGTAACAATTATTATTATGGATTGACTTTTTCTTTCAAATCAACTTTTACTTCTGAAACTTAAAATAAAAAAATAAATGAAATATATTGAAATATCTTTACTAAAATTAAAATTTAATCAAAGTAAAAAGTGACTCACCTCATTTCAAATGTCCAAATGCTCAACCCTTTGAAGAAGCCAAAAATAATTTCTGAAAACAATAGAAAAGTCCAAAGAAACTACAAAGATTATTCTGGGTAAAAAAGGTAAAAACTACCTCGAGTTCAAAAATCTAGATATATAATCTTAGAAATAAAATATCTCCTAAAAATAAATAAATAAATAAATAAATAAACAGAGAAGTATTATTCCCGTTCAAAACCCTATATAATATTAGAAATACAATATCTCATTCGGAAAAAGAAAGAAAAAGAGAAGTAATATTCTCGTTCAAAACCGTAGAGATATAATTTCAAAACCACAGAGAACTAGTATGCTCATTCCAAACTACAAAGAAATATTAATTTCAAAACCGTAGAGTAGTATTCCTGTTCAAAACTACAAAGAAATATATATTATGAGTTATTGGAAAAATAATCTTAAATATTAATTATTTATTAAAATTTTATAGTTATATAGTTAATTGGAGGGATTTTCTAAACTATTTTTTCACTTAAATTTAAATTTTAATGAATTTTCTTTTCTAAAAATTAGTTTTTAACTAATTTATTTTCTGAAAATTAGTTTTTAACTATTTTTTTATATATCAAATTTTATGATTTAAATATTAATAATAAATTATATTTTATTTTAATTTAATTTATTTTTAATAAAATAATTATTTATTTAAATTTTTAAAATTCATTTATAACCATTTTTTATATTTATTTATTTAAAATTTTTCAAAATATCAAAATGTTTTTACATTTATTTGTTTAAAATTTTTCAAAATATCAAAATATTTAATATTTAGGTACATAATAATAAATGCACCAAACTATGCAGGTTATGTAAATGCAATCTCAAAAAGTGAAATACTAAATTTTATGTATCTATATGTGTTTTCAAGGTTATACATATAACTTAAACCATATTGTGTACAATTACAATGAGAAAATAGGCATTGAAATAAAGACTTTTTGTTCATTTTTTTAATTTGAATTTTACAATTAAATCAAAATTGATAAACTTTAATATGAGTAATGGATATAAATAGTAATGAAAATGTATTATAATTATAAGTATATTTCTTTTTTAAGGTGTAGGATAGTTGGAGACAAAGTGTGCTCTTAAGGTGTTTTGTGATTTTAAAGTTACTGGTGCGATCTCCGAGTGATTTTGATGGCTTAGATTCCCTTAAGTCGTGGTTTCTTAACCACATGTTAGTCCCACATGTCACAAACAAACTAACAAAAAAAAATAAAAAAAATATATTTCTTTCGTATTTCTATAATGACTTATTATTAAATGGAATTTGTGAATTAATAAGATGATATTGTGTATAATAATTATTGAGAAAACAAATAATGAAATGAAAACTTTTTATGTTTCCTTAACTTTATTTTTACAATTAAATTAAAATGTAATGAAATTTAATATAAATAATGAAATGATTTTTTTTTTTTTAATGTTTCTTTAATTTCATTTTTACAATGAAATTAAAATGTAATAAAGTTTAATATGAATAATGGATATAATAGTAATCAAAATGTATTATAACAACAAGCATATTTATGAGTTTTTATTAAATATAATCTTTTAATGCAATATGTTATTTTGTCAAAATATTTTCGATGTATATCAATCTATGTTTCTTTAATTTTACTTTTACAATTAAATTAAAATGTAATGAAGTTTAATATGAGTAATGGATATAATAGTAATTAAAATGTATTATAACACTAAGCATATTTTTTTTGGTATTTATATGATGAGTTTTTATTAAGTAGATTTTTTTTTAATGTAATATGTTATTTTGTCAAAATATTTTCGATGTATATTGATCTCATATTGTTTTGGATAATTTTTAATAACTTCTATGTAATTTCAAAATTTTGTTGGTGATTATTTAAATTAATATTATGATGTTGTTTATAAATGGATTAAAATATCCATTATGATTTACAAAGAAAATATTTCATATTATTTATCTATAGATAATTTTTTTTTTTTAATATAATTTATAACTTTTAACCACTCGAGCTAACCCACCAAACTTATAGATAACCCAAATTACATTATGCGATGTTGAATAAACCCATTTAAACACTAAAAATCAACTTATTCTTTTAGATGTTGGATATATGTAACCATTTAGGAGATAATCCTTGAATGAATCAATTTTCATGATCATATAAGGCAACACTTATTTTGATGCTCACAAGTCACATATTGTGAAAAGTCATTTTGATTTAGATATAACCAAATAAATGATAGGAAACTTGTAAAAATAAGGCACTTTTGGAACATTGAACAAATATTAGCTTCGATGCCACTCCTAACATTCTTGAATAACACAACCAACTTTGTGCCAAGGTTCACTAGCATCAAAACCTTGAGAGTGGGCAAAGTGGGCTATAAAGTGCATAATAGGGAATTCCTTGCACATAGTAAATGTATCCCTAACCCAAACGTCTTTCTAAATAGCGTTGTAGATGAAACAATTCCATCTCCACTTTGGAAACATGCAATTGGATATACAAGTACAATTGTGCACATATTACATATATATAATGCCAAGTATGGGAGTTTCAATGTTGTGCATTCTTAGACAAATATTTATCTATGATTTTCCCAAGATGATATAAATGTCAAGTCAACTCACATGCCATGTCATGTTAAACTTAGTGACCCATAGGTGTGTATATCCTAGAAGCACTACCTTAAGGGAAGAAACTAATCCCAAAATCTAGAGGCCCAATACTTGGTTATTTTGGTAATTTATTTCTTTAAAGATGGGGGGAATCCGAGTTAAGGTATACCCGAGTATTTTAATTTTTTTTCCAAGGGAGATGTTGTTGAGCACCCAAGGTCATGCAAAGCATTCCCTTTTAGGTTTCAATGGATATTTTCACATGGCCTTGACCTCGTACAACCAAGTGTTTTGTTGGGAATTGAGTGTCAATCTCGTATTTAAAACCAAAATTCACATCAAATCAGTTAAAGTACAAAATACTAATAAACCTTAACCTAAGACGCAATACTTAACCCAAAACATTATACTTCACACAAAATACAAAATACCGATAGGTGCACAACTTAACCCAAGACATAATACTAGCTAAAAACTCATTCCAGAATTCAGGGCTGAGCGCAAAATTGACTAGACTTAGCCATGGTGCAATATATTTCTATTCATAGACTAGCAACCTGTCTAAATAGATCATCGAGATCATTTTGGGTACCCCTGAAGGGAAACAAATGCCAAGCAAAATGATAGAAGACGTCGCAGAGTCTACTCCTCTTGATATCCGAATGGAACCTTGAATTCACGAGTACTCGCATCATTCAGAATTGCCACAATATATCTTAGAAGACGTTTGGACACATGGCGGCGGTAATGCAAGCGTATGGAAGTATTGGGKTGTCACCAWYWCGWRWTGGTGACAMCCCAATACTTCCATACGCTTGCATTACCGCCGCCATGTGTCCAAACGTCTTCTAAGATATATTGTGGCAATTCTGAATGATGCGAGTACTCGTGAATTCAAGGTTCCATTCGGATATCAAGAGGAGTAGACTCTGCGACGTCTTCTATCATTTTGCTTGGCATTTGTTTCCCTTCAGGGGTACCCAAAATGATCTCGATGATCTATTTAGACAGGTTGCTAGTCTATGAATAGAAATATATTGCACCATGGCTAAGTCTAGTCAATTTTGCGCTCAGCCCTGAATTCTGGAATGAGTTTTTAGCTAGTATTATGTCTTGGGTTAAGTTGTGCACCTATCGGTATTTTGTATTTTGTGTGAAGTATAATGTTTTGGGTTAAGTATTGCGTCTTAGGTTAAGGTTTATTAGTATTTTGTACTTTAACTGATTTGATGTGAATTTTGGTTTTATATTTTGACCAAATAGCTATGAAAGTTAAATTTATAATAATAATAATAATAATAATCATTTTTAAGGTCATTACCAAGACAAACACTCTGGGACCTCCTCTTCCCAGTATTTGATTGACGGAAGTATACATACCCTACCCCCTTCTGGATTTGAACTTATAAACTCTTAGGAGGAAACACATGTTCTTAATCATTAAACATAGTTTTATTTTTAATTTTGACTTTATCATTTTTTACAATAAATAATTTTGACAATAGATTTTCGTGCTTTAAAATCTATATATTATAAAATAAAATATAATAATGAAATGAATACATTTATTATAAAATGCAATATAACAATGAAATTATTGCATTGTAATTTTTTTAATAATAAGCTTATACTATGACCAATAAAAATATAATAACATTTATTATAAAATGCAATATAACAATGAAATTATTGCATTGTAATTTTTTTAATAATAAGCTTATACTATGACCAATGAAAATATAATAAAAGTCTTTTAGCATTATTTAGTTATGTATGCTGATAAAGTTGTTTAAAATGGCTTAATTACATCATTTTCATATTTAAATGGTGTTGAGAAATTCATAAATGGTATTTTTTTATATTAATTTATTTGAATCTTATACTAAATTTTAAACTAATTATATAATTGATAATTAATTTAAATGGGTGGAAAGGAAGAGAAAAAGAAAACAACTCAAATCTATATAATTATACATTGAGTTTTCAATGCAGAGGTAAAGATGCATTGTGGAAAGACAATTGATCTCTATGAAATGTGTGGAAAGGAGAAGAAGGTTAAGTGATAATTTCATTATGGTTGGATAAGCTCTTGGAAATAGAAACAACAAGTAAATAAGGCAAAAAGTCTTACTTTCTAGTCTAGATATAGGTAAAGATGCATTTACATGGAGAAATGCCAAAAGAAAAAATCTCTCAAATAACTATTCCACATGATTTTTGGCATGATCCAGGCCCAATTATACATGTTTTCTGAAATTGAAACACAAATCCAAAAAAGTACTCTCTACATCTCAAAAGGAGAGTACATTGATAAAACAAAAGGATACTCTCCACACCTTTAGGAAGGGAGTATATTCTCTAAATGGTTAGTGGTCAATCAAAACCACCACATTGTTCAAGTAAAAAAGGTTAGTGCTCAACCAAAAAAACCACCTAATATCATTAAATAATAGAAGAATCCAAAATCTCAAGCTTGGATCGCTTCAAAAAACTATCTCCTTTAACCTCACAGGGGAGAATATCATATAGTCATGATTCAAGTTTCGAAGTTGGATTGGTAGTTTTTCATACATTTCATAATCGAAGTTCAATTCATAAGTTTTTGATTGAAGACTTGAAATGACGATAGTTATTGTTTCCTTACTAGTATAATTATTCAGACTTGTGATTAACGGGGGGATATTAGATTGTGAGTCCCTATACAATCACAAAGATGCGACACCTTCAAACAAGTTGTAATCCTTATTTATGGATGAGGTGTTGTCATGATCCCTTGATGAGTTGTGAGTGATATCTAGATCTATAAGTGGCCAAATTCATGTATTATAAATTGATATCTTGATATCAATACATTAGTAGATAATGAAATAAAGTCTTTTCTTCGAGTTCTTGTATTGCCTTTCTTGTGCTCTATTTGTTAAAAATAGTTACTATTGACTTCTCAAGGTTTGGATGTTGTGAAAAGAGCGCATTCATGGGTTTGGATCTTGTGAGAAGATTGTCTTCATGGATTTCTTGTTTTTATGTATAAGGATGCATAATGCAACAAAGACATTAATATTGAAATTATTGATAATGTTAGTTGTATACAATTTTTAATAAATATATTGTAGAAAGTTTTATATTCTATTAGGATTGTAGATTGTTTTATTTTTAGTTTACTAACCTATTTCAAATGGTTATATGTATTTTTTAATGTATAATATTAAAATTATTCATATAATTTTTTCTTTCATATTTTTAAAGATAAAAAGACAATCATATATTTAGGTTTGTAACATCGCTCTCTTGCGTGCACTGAGAGAACTTATTCTTTGAGGACACTTGCTTACAAGTGATCCAGATTATTATACTATTGGGCGTTTGATTATGATTATGAGGCATTATGGATATGATGACATGTTATTTTGTTGTATTGACATAGACATGTTCTATCGACTCGGTTCTCTTGAGTGTGCAGGACTTTGGACCTCGAGGATGCAGAGGCATCGATGAAACCCCTTGGACTCTGGATTGAGTCCGGGAGTGGACTATTGGGGTTTGATTGTTGTAGATATGACATATGTACATCTGATTAAATGTTATGATGATTGATTATTATTGCTGACATGATTTGTTGATGATGCAGGCTGATGATAGCTTGTCGACCAGACTCACATGTGGAGTAGAGGGGTCATGCATGACAACCAAAGATGTTGAGGGAGAGGTGTGGATAAAATCCATGCCACAGCCTACTAGCCCTCATGTCGTGGCTTGAACTGTAGGTTAACAATTACCTAGTTCGAGAATATCCATGATGCTGTGAGGGTAGACTGCAACAGTCACTCACGATGATTCTAAGGGGAACACAATAAGGTAGGGGCCTTATTCCTTAGAGGCCCTTAGTCTTCCACAAGATCACCTAGTGGAGTATTGATTCTAATGGTTTTTGATGTCTACCAAGTCAGTGAAGAGGTGAGTGGCACCCTTGGAGCAGATAGTGCGTCCTGAAGGGCACATTGTGCAAGGAAAATGGAAATAGGTGAGTGGAACCCTTGGAGCACGTAGTACGTCTTGAAGGGCACATCACACAAGGAAAATAGAAAAAGGAGAGTGACACCCTTGGAGCACCTAGCACGTCTTGAAGGGCATGTCGTGATTTCAAGGGGTAAGTGAATAAACCAAGGAACGATTTTGGGAATGCTTTTAGGTGGGTGAGGAAAATATGAATAATTAAATAATTAATGAAATTAATTTCTGGTGCAACTAGAGGGATGGGTGACATGTGTACGGGGGAGGTTTTTCTGAATTAAATTAATGAAAATTAAATTAAATGGGAATTTGGGAAAGAAATCACTTAGAAACCCTATAAAAAGGATGGAGGAGGAGGAGTATGGACATCATCTTTTATGCGTAACATTACGCTGCCGAATTTTTGTCTTGACTGACTTATCTTGTGGGAGTTGGGATATCCATCTCAGGTAACAAGTGGTAGCTTGACCTTGCGAGGCGAGCTGGTTTCTAGTTGTTCTTTGGTTTAGTGTGCGTTTTCCCTTTGCGGCTCGGGGGGATCATGGGGAAGAAGAGTACCCCTAGCGTTGGCTGGGAGGTATCGGTGAAGTCACATCGGTCAACAAGTAGGAGCTAGATGGAAAGCGCATAGGACAATGACTTGGAGCTGTCACCTTGGGCTAGGATACAGATGCTTTTATTTTGAATGGTAGATTAATATTGATCTTGCGCTTCCATTACTATACTTCTATTGTGTAAAAACATGTTTTTTACTCAGCTTTTTTAATCAAGAACTTAAAGCATCATAGCTTTACGCTCACTGCATTGAATTGATTTCCTTGGCAAACAATCCCTGATTACTATGACTATTCTATTTGTTTTATTGATTATTATGAAGATATTGTGCTTTATCTTTTGTCCTCATCCCTAGATCATCAGTCCACGCCTGAACAGTAGGCTAAGAGCCGAATCAACGGTTGTCACTTCGGTGCATAGCGACCTATAGATTCTAATGCCCTGCTTTTATGTGCGTGGATGATGAGCGAAATATGTTTTTGCCCAGTTGTCTACCCTTGTTGATTGTTCCTAGTTGATTGATTGTGTTGTGCATTCTTGCGATTGAATACCTCTGAGTATTGTTATCTTTCCTCTCTGCGATCAACTCAATACCTCTACGTTTTTATTACCTCTACGGTTTCAGAGGGTATTTTATCCTATTAAATTTTCATGACAGTTCCCAGCTCTTGAATGGAAAAAAAAATCCCAATGTTGTCCACTTGAATGACAGTATTTTTTTTTTAGCCTTTGTGAATGTGATTAAATTCATTTAATTGAAAGTTACTCATTGTATGACGACATTGTTTTAACTAATTGTGACTGCAACTGAATTTATTCATTGACTGTAAAAAATTACTTGACAACCTTCTCACTTAGTTACTCTGCGATTCATTTGTATTTCTTCTAGCATTATCCTCCATCTGCTCTGCATTTTACTTATATTGACTGCCTATTCATCCCTTATATATTTAGACAGGAAATGCATATTTTACAGACAATATTTATATATAGACAACGAATCACATTTGTGACTACACTGATTAACTTGTTACCACTACGATTGGATAACATTTATTGGCGTTGAATGATTAGCATTGAATAACACCTTTTTACCACTGCATTTGATTAGCTTGAATAGCATTCGATTGATTTCATTGATCAACATCGGTTTTGGCTAGCGATTCGCTTTAATGGGCATCGATTTTACACTGCGTTTTCATGTTGTGTATAACCGCGTTTTGTAATATGGATTGAGTTATTGATTGAATTAGTGGTTTACACAACAATCCTCTTTTCTAAAGTTGATTGAATTAACAATTTACCCATCAATTCATTTTTCTAATGTTGATTAAATTAGCGATTTACACAACAATCCATTTTTGTAATATTGATTGAGTTAGCGATTTACACAACAATCCATTTTTTTAATGTCGTTTGAGTTAGCGATTTGTAATACTTCAACTGCAATTTTAATAGACTGTGTTTTTAATCTACGTATGACAGTGTATGCCAAAATTTTTCTTATTGATTGAGTTAGCGTTTTGTAACATTGGTTGAGTTAGATATATATTGATTGAGCGATTGCACAACTGATCCGTGATGAATTACCCAACAATCCCTGATGAATCACCCCATAATTTCCAAAAATATCAATTGTTGATAGACAAGATTGCATAGATTTAAAAGACAACAATAATCTGGATAACAACAATTATTGTATAATTGTATATATATGGTATAACGATTTAATGTTCTAAGAGAGATTGATATTCAGAACGATATAATAGTCAGAACGATTTTATGATTGATAGCTATTACAATAGTTGTATAGAGTGTAATTTCTCCCTTTCATGTAATTAAACAACTATGTAGTTACTCAACGAATACTTACCTACTTGATGTGTTTTAATGGGGATTAATCCACACTATATTTATTAGCCTTCACTTGCTAGAATTTCACCCAGAAATGTATGGTAGAATTTCGCTCAGCAATGTGTTTTTATCTTTCAAATGCTGGACAACGAGAACTTAGACAAAATATCTCTTTTAAATGCTAGAATGTCGCTCAACAATGAACTCCTATATTCGCACAACAATGTATGCTAGGAAGCACACATTTAGGTTGTGTTTCCATCCATATTTATTCACATAGTAAATTCATCCTCATTTAATTACCCAACATTATGGTAGTGTTTCCAATATCATATACCCAACATGCTCGTAGTGAATTGATTACACAAATATACTTACTGCTAATTTAATATATAATTGAAGGACAACATGTTTATCTAATGGAATAAAGAACAACCACCGAATGGAATTTAATAGACAACGTCTTAAACATTACTATTGTTAATATTGTTAGACAACATGTTATATCTTAATATTTGTTAATAGTGTTATATTAATAGTGTTATATATTGATATTGTTAATATTGTTATATTTTGTTAAATTGATTAATCTAGACTTGTTAAATTAGACATAAAGTCAATTATTTTATAAGTAGCTAGCGTAGATCAATAACTCACTTAATTTAATGAAAAGTGGGTAATTGTTAATTAGCATATTTGATGTTGTTAAGTGCCTAATCTAGTTTACCTTATGATAACTTTTATGACCATAGTAGCTTGATAATAGATCACTCCTTCGCACTTAGACATATTGTTTAATAGATAATGGTTTTGGTTTGTTGGTGAAGCCATGTAATAGCTTGCACAATTTCTTTTGAATGAAGTCATCTGGCATCTTGTCGACCTATTGCTTGGGGGTGTGGGTATAGTCTTCTTGTCAGTTATTTCGTCTCTTAGTTCGTTGGATATTTCTTGAGTCCTTGGTCCAATTAGGTTATGTTGTGTCGGGGTTATTGTCGCACCTATCACCTCGGGACGACATGATTCCTGATGAGGGTATCATGGCACGCCCTAATGGATAGCGGTGAATGATAACTTGGCCAGAGTCGGTGCTTCCCGTTTTGGGTGTTGTTGATCATTGTAAGTTGTTGTTGGTGCTTGGGTTGTAACGCCTTCATGCGTTTGGATACACATCATAGAGATTCTAGTTATTGGTCGTCGAGGTCATTATGTCGGGATGGTGGATTTTGTTCGTAGCGTGTAGGCATTATCGTGTTGCATGGCAGGCAGGTAGTCGTTTCTTCCTCTTGATTTACGCATGTTTCTCCTAGTTGCTTGATGTGCCAGTGTGTAGAGTCATTATTGGCTATTGTATGATCTGCGTGCGTGGTCCTCATCGTCATGTGGTGTGGTTTTGGTTTAACTGTGTCGTTGTTTCCTTCCTACTAAAAACACATTTTTTTTTCCACTTTTCCCTTCGCTTGGAGTTGTAACGATTGGGGTCTTTACATATGGTATTAGAGTGGGTTCAACTCGTGACTTGGGAGCACTAGGGCTTTCATTGATGTGATATTTGATTATAATGTTGCTAATTAAGTTGACTTATATTCGTGCAGGTAATCATGGTTAGAGGATGTTGCGGAGGCAGATGACGAGTTGCTAGGGGTGTAGGCGCGACGCCCCCAGTAACATCCATGCTTGAGGGGTCTAACCCCGAGGGAGACGAACAAGTTTTCGGGTAGGAGAAGATAGCGGTGGGTGATGTGGTTGGGTTGATGAGGTCCTTTCACCAGATGTTAGAGGCATTGATCAGCCGTTTTGACAGAGATGAGGCCAGGGCATCGGCACCCCCTAAGGGTCCACCATGCACTCCGGTCGGTATATGTAGAATTCACCGCAAACTCGAGAAGGTCAAATTTCCCGAGTTCTTTGGTGCTCTGGACAACGTATCCGTTGAGGCATGGTTGGAGAATATGGAGATGTTCTTTTCACTTCGAAACTATATGTCCAACATGAAGGTCCACATGGTGGTGTTTCAACTGAAGGGAAACGCTCTTCTATGGTGGAAGACGCTCCTGCCAGAATTGAACATGGCCGTCGAAGACGTGTCATGGGAACTGTTTCGAGGAATGATTCTGAGAGAGGTACCTATCAGAGGAATTCATTGAGTGTCAGCTCAACGAGTTCAACGCCTTGGGACACAACAGTCGTACAATGTCCACGCACGAGGATCATTTTATGGAGTTTCTTCGATATGCTCCACACCTTAATACCGAGAAACTTAAGGTCAACAGGTTCTTGTTTGGCCTTAATGTCAGCATACGTGGCAAGGTTAGGATTCTGATGCCTCAGAACGTGCATGATGTTGTCCAGAAGGCCCTCATAGCAGAGGGGGAGCTTATCAGCGGGGGTTAGAGAAGGACTCTAGCAAGACCAGAAGGTCAGGTGTCATATGGTGTGCAACAACATTAGACACGAACCAAACATACGCCAGGATATCGTGGCTTCCAGAGAGGATCCACTTTCACTACACCACGACGACCAACACCTCAACAACGAATTCCTTACCAGGGACCACAACATCAACATCAACATTGATCATAGCAGCAACAATTTAGGCCTATTCATCAAAATATACCAAGATTCTAGGCCAGTGGGTCGTCATCTTCTACTTTGGGTTCCACGAGTACTGGACCAAAGAATGGGTTTTGGACTTGTGGGGATCCACACTACCAATGTGACTTCCCAGTGGAGAGGACTAGAGCATATGGATCATCCGGAACCACTACCGTGGGAGATTTGGGCAAGGCCCATTAGATTCATGCAGCAGTGAATAACCTCCAGGCAGAGCACCAGTCGACTATTCTCGAGACGTCAAGTACCATCGCTCACCAGACCCTTAGTATTTTGATAGATCCTGGTACTACCAAGAGTTTTATTTATGGTGCAGTGCTAAAAATGATTAAGGTAAAGGAAGTCGAACATGATGAGCTTAGCTTTGTAGAGATGAATTTGGGAGCCAAACGAAAGGTTTCAGGAAAGGTTATGGGTTGTACCCTTAACTTGGGAGAGTTTGTCACAAGGCCCAACATGTACGTCACGATCTTAGGATCTTATGATATCGTGATCGGTATGGACTGGTTGGAATCGCATGAGACGATACTTAACTAGAATATGAAGAGGTTGAGCTTGGTCAGAGACAGGGATGCATGATTGTAAAAACCCTAATTAACTATGTAACTATCATTAATGATAAATATTAATTTAATTAATTATTAAAATATATTAATGAGTCTTTATTATTTTATTATTAAAAGGTGGGTGAAGTAATTAATGGGGGGATAAGGTTGTTGGGAATTAATGGGAGGATAAGGTTGTTGAGAATTAATGAGGGGGACTTGAGAAAGGAGGATAAGAGAGGAGGGGAGGACTTGGAAGAGGATCTCATTTTTATTTTGGTTTGAGAATTTCTGAAAGATGGGGGAGGAGGAGGAGGAAATTGGAAGGATTGTTTTGGGAAGCTCTCACAGGGCACTAGTGTTGCTCAGAATTTTGGGCTCGGGGGCGAGGAAACTGCAAGGATTCCTAGAGATAGGGAGCCAGAGAGGTTGTTACTAGTTGGATGGGACATTAATATTTAGTCTGGGAAAGAACAAGAACATGATCAGACATAAAAGGGACTAGATAACCAACCAACACGCAAAGGTATGTATTATGATGTTATCATTATTTTGCTGTTACTACTGATATTATTATGTTGTTATCATTAATTTGTTATTATTCTATTGGTGTTGTTCTCAATATGTTGTTATCATCAATATGATGTTGTTGTTTATTTTTGGTATAAGGAAATAATGAAATAAATTATAAACTAAATTTAGTAGGATATTTTTGAAAACCTTTATTTATTTTGATTCCTGAAAAATAACCACTAGGTTTAGTGATATGTTTTAAATACAATCACATGTCAATATTATATGGTTATGGACAAGTTCATTTGGTAAACTAATCTATAGGTTGAATAGGCTATGCAATAACCATAAAAGTGTGATAGTAAGTGATCGATGTCGTGGACATTGAATGAGAAATGTAATGATATGAATTATCCTTATGTTATTTTACATTGGCTCAAACAAATTTCTATGATATGTGGAAAAGTGTAGGTTTTTCAGGTGACGAGACTGCCTAAAACTGAATATACGATGACAAAATTCCTAGAAACACAGTGCCACTGTATATTCCATGGTAGGGTGTGGACCCTAGTCCTATTAGGATGTGTGGAGGCATTTCCCATCATGTATCCTATGAAACTTGGAGTCATGGGAGGACTGTGTTAGCTCACGCTCCCCTAGACATGTGATGATGACTTTCAGTTGCCTGCTAGGGAAGCTTGTTCAAGAGAGTGACATTTCTACTTACGGGTACTATTTGGAGTTAGGTCAATATAGTTGACGCTCCAAGATAGTCCAACAGAGGAAGGATAGGGATGGAAGACGAAAGTAAGTTAGGGAGGAAGGATGAATAGAAATAGTTGAGAGTGTATGGGGATTTTTCCTTATAGTGGATTTTATTGTTTTCCCCTTTTGAAAATAAAATATGTATATATGTATATTCATAATTACTTAACTGAACTACAATTGTCTAAATGAACATTTTTGTGCTCAATTATTGTAATTAAGGTATTTTGAGAACATTTTAATTGGTTTATTATATTTATGAAATGAATGGTCTTGATGATTGGATTGGACTCATACCAGAATTACTTTAGGTGGGATAATTAATTTTATTAGTACATGCACAAGTCTTGTATGTGCTAGGTACACATGAATTTCTTGCACATGTACACTAGTATGTATAAGTTTTTTTTTTTGCTTACTGATAATGTTGTTTATTTGATGTGGATGTATGAACCTTGTGTCATTACCCTTGTATTGTAAATTAGTCTAACTTCCGGACGAAGTTTCTTGATGGGTGGGTGTATGTAACAACCCTAATTAACTATGTAATTATCATTAATGATAAATATTAATTTAATTAATTATTAAAATATATTAATGAGTCTTTATTATTTTATTATTAAAAGGCAGATGAAGTAATTAATGGGGGGATAAGGTTGTTGGGAATTAATGGGAGGATAAGGTTGTTGAGAATTAATGAGGGGGACTTGAGAGAGGAGGATAAGAGAGGAGGGGAGGACTTGGAAGAGGATCTCATTTTTATTTTGGTTTGAGAATTTCTGAAAGATGGAGGAGGAGGAGAAGGAGAAAATTGGAAGAATTGTTTTGGGAATCTCTCACAGAGCACTAGTGTTGCTGGGAATTTTGGGCTTGGGGGCTAGGAAACCAAAAGGATTCCTAGAGATAGGGAGTTGGAGAGGTTGTTCCTAGTTGGATGGGAGGTTAATATTAAGTTTGGGCAAGAACAAGAACAAGATCAAACAGAAAATGGACTAGAGATAACCAACCAATAGGCGGAGGTATGTATTATGATGTTGTTATCATTATTTTGTTGTTACTGCTGATATTATTATGTTGTTATCATTAATTTGTTATTATGCTATTGTTGTTGTTCTCATTATGTTGTTATGATCAATATGTTGTTGTTGTTTATTTGTGGTATAAGGAAATAATTAAAGAAATTATAAACTAAATTCAGTAGGAGATTTTAGAAAACCTTTATTTATTTTGAGTCCTGAAAAATAACCAGGATCTACAGTGATTGTAGGTCGAAACTAGGGATTTTCCTTGAGTTTCATCTCTTCCTTGCAGTTACAAAAGAGCAAGCACAAGGGGTGTAATATTTATGCGATCTTTGTGTTAAACGAAAAGGGAGTAACGAAAGGTCTAGAACACCTTCCGATGGTGAGAGAGTTTGCGGATGTCCTCCCAGAGGGGTTACCTGGGATGCTGCTAGAGAGGGAATTGGAGTTTACCATAGACCTAAAACCAAGGACTGAATCAATAGCGATAACTCCTTATCGTATGTCAACCTCGGAGTTATAGGAGTTGAGAATGCAACTAAAGGAGTTGTTGGAACTTGGACTTATATGTCCAAGTGTGTCATTGTGGTGTGCGCTTGTTATTTTCATACGAAAGAAGGATGGGTCGTTGAGACTCTGCATTGACTACCGTCAATTGAACAAGGTAATGATCAAGAATCAATATCTGTTTCCAAGGATTGATGATTTGTTTGATCAAATGAAGGGTGCGACGGTGTTTTCAAAGATCGACTTGAGATCAGGGTATCACTAGTTATGGATCAAGGAGGATGAAAACCCTAAGAATTCCTTTAAGCCGAGGTTTGGACATTACGAGTTTACTATTTTACCATTTGGATAGACGAATGCCCCAGGGGTATTTATGAGTTTGATGAACGAGGTGTTTCGAGAGTACTTGGACAAGTTTGTCCAAGTATTCATTGACGATATTTTGATTTACTCTCAGACGATGGAGGAGCATGACGAGCACTTGCGCTTGGTACTATAGTGTCTGCGAGTGCACAAATTTTATGGGAAATTGTCCAAGTGCTCGTTTTATCAATCAAATATTCATTACTTAGGGCATGTCATCTCTGATGAAGGTATGGTCATGGATCCAGAAAAGGTCGAGGCTATTATGGAATGGACTACATCAACGAATGTCTCGGAAGTGCATAGCTTCATGGGTTTAGCGGGATACTATCGATGGTTCATCAAAGGATTTTCGAAAGCAAATTCGATCACGAAATTGCAGAAGAAGAACAAGAAGTTTGTTTGGACTGAAAAATGCGCGGAGGCATTTCAGAAGCTGAAGGAGTTGTTGACAACAATACCGATACTAAAATTCCCTTATATGGACGCAAACTTCTTGGTATGCATTGACGCATCCAAGGAAGGCTTAAGTGGATTCTTGATGCAAGATGGTCGAGTGATCACTTACATCTCGAGGAAATTGAGAAGGCACGAGGATAACTATGTGACACACGATTTGGAGTTGTTAGCCATTGTTTATTCCTTGAGAGTGTGGAGACACTACCTTATTGGATGAAAATTTGAACTAAAAATGGACCACTATGGACTACAACACATCTTTACGCAAAGAGACATGAGCGTGCGACAACGACGTTGGTCGGAATTGCTTAGTGAGTATGATTTCGAGATTACTTACATAAAAGAAACATTGAATTGAGCGGCAGATGCATTAAGTCGGAGACCATGCATATTTTTGGTGTTGCCTCTTTAGAAGAATCTATGTGAATGGATTCTAACTTTACAGCACGATGATGACTGATACAAATAGATCAAGGATTTTATCGGACAAAACAAAATGATGGTACCAATATTTGAATGATTTACATTTGACGACGATGGATTATTGATATTTAAAAATTGAATTTACGTACCACCGAACGGCGAGTTGAGGAGTTTGATCCTAAATGAGGGTCATAGAGCAGTGTACATGGCTCACCCAGGAGTCACGAATATGAGGGTGGACCTTAAACCCTTATGCTTCTGGAAAGGAATGAAGGAAGACATAGTCAACTATGTGGCCAGATGTCTAGAATGTCAGAAGGTGAAGGCTGAACATAGACATCCAACAGGATTACTACAGTCTCACGCTATTCCAAAATCAAAATGGGAGGTCATTTCGATGGATTCCATTGTTGGATTGCCATTGACGACAAGGAGAGATGACTTCATTTTTGTGGTACTCGACACTTTGACGAAGAGTGCTCATTTTTTTCCTGTGCGTACGACGTATCAGGAACCTGACATAGCTAGAGTTTTCATCAATGAGATTGTGAGGCTGCATGGCGTGCCTAAGAGGATTATATCTGATCAAGGATTGGTGTTTACTGGACGATTTTGGACTAGTTTCCAAGAGGCCTTTGGAACCCAACTTAACTTTAGTACTGCGTATCACCCTGAGATAGATAGGAAGACCGAACGAACAAACCAAGTCTTGGAAGACATGTTGTGCATGTATGTGATGGACCAACATAAGCGTTGGGAAGAATTATTTCCACTACTATAATCCGCTTATATCAACAATTACCAAAGCACCATTAAGATGAAATCTTTCGAGTTTCTTTATGGGCGACCATGCCAGACACCTTTGAGTTGGGATCAACTTGAGGATAAGGTCCTGGTTGGACCAGAAGTGATCCAAGAAATGGAAGATCAAATGAAAATAATAAGACAAAGGATCAAAGAAGCACAGGATCGAAAAAAAAGTTATGCCGATGCACTTCGTGTCGACCGTAGTTACGAAGTTGGCGATCGAGTCTTCTTGCGGGTAAAATCGCATAAGAGTTTGATCAAGTTTGGAAAGGGATTTAAACTCTCTCCTAGGTTTGTGGGACCTTTCGATATTGTGGAAATGAAGGGGCTCGTGGAAAATCGACTATCCTTTCCTGATTCTTTGAGGTGTATGCACAATGTTTTTCACGTATCTATTTTGAGACATTATATTAGTGATCCCACACATGTTATTGACATGCGTTCCTTATAGGTATCAGACGAGGGGGCGCTCACGACTGATTCGATACACATCCTAGATCATCTCATTCGATAGCTACAATGTCAAACAGTGGATCAGTTCAAGGTCCAGTAGGACAACTATAGTCCGCACTCGATGACCTAGGAGGACGCATATGATATGCGCCAACAATTTCCATTTTTGTTTGATAGATAGACTTATGATATTGTGATACACATTATTTCGGCACTTATAAACTACGAAACTTCGGGACGAAGTTTAGACCAAGAGCAGGTGTATGTAACATCTCGCTCTTGCATGCACTGAACGAACTTATTCTTTGAGGACACTTGCTTGCAAGTGATCCAGATTATTATACTATTGGGCATTTGATTATGATTATGAGACATTATGGATATGATGACATGTTATTTTGTTGTATTGACATAGACAAGTTCTATTGACTCGGTTCTCCTGAGTGTGCAGGACTTTGGACCTTAAGGATGCAAAGGCATCGATGAAACCCCTTGGACTCCAGATCGAGTCAGGGAGTGGACTATTAGGGTTTGATTGTTGTAGATACGACATATGTACATCTGATTAGATGTTATGATGATTGATTATTATTGCTGACATGATTTGTTGATGATGCAGGCTGAGGATAGCTTGCCAACCAGACTCAAATGTGGAGTAGAGGGGTCATGACTGACAACCAGAGACGTTGAGGGAGAGGTGTGGAAAAAAACCCTGCCATAGCCTACTAGCACTCCCTCCGTGGCTCAAACTATAGGTTAACGATTACCTAGTTTGAGAAGATACATGATGCCATGAGGGAAGACTGCGAGAGTCACTCACGATGATTCTAACTGTGCGCAATAAGGCAGGGGCCTTATTTCTTAGAAGCCCTTAGTCTTCCACAAGATCACCTGGAAGAGTATTGACTCTAGGGGTTTTTGATGCCTACCAAGTTAGTCAAGAGGCGAGTGGCACCCTTGGAGCACGTACTGCATCCTCAAGGGCACGTCGCGCAAGGAAAGTGGAAAGAGGTGAATGGCACCCTTGGAGCACGTAGTGCGTCTTGAAGGGCACATCGCGCAAGGAAAACAAAAAAAGGCGACTGGCACCCTTGGATAACCTAGGGCGTCATGAAGGGAACACCACAATTTCAATGGGTAAGTGAATAAACCTAGTAGGCCTTAAAATGAATGGCGAGATAAGTAAGATTTAAAAAACCAAAAAAAAAAA
>SNQJ01S0022159.1:47247-66359 GCA_010110895.2 Picea sitchensis | reverse complement strand
TTTATAATAATTAAAATGATGTGATTAATTATTGTAATAATATTGATATGTTTTTTCTTTAAATAGTATATTACAGTGTTTTAAAAAAAAGGTTAAGGGTTATGGGAAGCTTTAGTCCTTGCCTCCCTCCATGCCCAGCTCCGACCATAGGCGACTGTCACCTCGCTGCAATAATGCATACATATACATATGAATTAGTTTATAAGAATCCGTGCATTACAGACTACCAACGAGCCATGTAGCTGTCAAGGTAAGGATGCCATCTTTATTATTTTTTAAGAAAAATTGAAAACAATATTACGCACGCAGGAACTAAAAATGCATGTCTGGAACCTCGTCGGGACGAAGTGGTACGTTTTGTGCAAATATAATTATTTTGCATTGCATTTTCATGATAGGGGATTGGGATTATGGGAGATATGGATTAAGATTTTAATACAATTTTTATTTATTTTAATAATAAATTTGAAAAAAAAAATATTATTATTATTTTAATAGAAATGATTAATATTTGTATTAGAAAGAAGTTGTCGTTGAGTTAAACAACTGAGTAATAAAAAATATGTATTACTAACAATATGTTGGAGCTGAGTTGGACAAAGTAGTAATATAAAAACAAACATTACTAACCAATAAAATAATATGTGTTATTTCAAAGAATTCAAAATTATTGTTCTCAATTTCAATTTTTTTTTGCTTGTAGAATTTATAAACTTACATTTAATATCAATGCTTTTTTATATAGCATGAAATATCAATGAAAAATATGTTTGTTGAGAGCTTTGTCTTCATCAAAATTGGTGGGGTGAGATTTTTGGTTGCTGAAGTTTAAGTCTTTAATCATTTGATGGGTTGTTTTCTCTTCCTTGAGATCATCGAGGGAAAAATTTACTCACATTATGTAATTTGAGGTAGTGGAGTGGGAGCCTTTACTAAGGTTATAGATCATATTCCTTAACATTGAACATTCAACTTCCAAAACTTGAATTTGCCTCTTTTGCTACATAAGAGTGTCCATAACCATTGCATTTTGAAATATGCATTGATGTTCATTCTCATGTATTTTAGTGTTCATGTTGTTGTTTATAAAATCCTCATGCATGCACAGTACTATGTGCATTCCATGTATTTCTCTATAGTCCATGACCAAAAACTTCCACAAATGCCCAAACCGAGGATAGATATTAAGCACCCAAAGGAACAATTCCAAAAGACCGAACTAGGGTTTCCCAATTAGCAAGAGAAACAAACCACATTGAGATTCCAACACAAGAGAAAAGATACACAATAGTCTTGATATGATATAGCACACACAAGAGAACATAGTGGTCATGGTAAACCAACCCAAATTTTCTTTCTNCTTGGGGGATTAATTTTTTTTTTAAAAAGAAATGATTGTTTTTCTACATATGCTAATTAAATTTTATTAATTAAAAAGAGAAAGAGGTGTTTTTTCTACACTTGCTAATTTGAGTTTTAGATAAAAAGGGAAAAGAGGGAAACTTAAAAGAAATAGGAAACTAAGGGAAAAAGAGGAAACATAAGGAAAAAGGGAAACGTAAGGAAAATGATGAATGACTAACTTAGTAAGGAATCTTTCCTTTAAGAACTTTCTAATTACAAACTCAACTAAGAATTTAGTAAGGGTGTAAGTCATTTAAAATGTGTAGGAGAATATGGGGACACCAAGGAGCGATTTTAGGAATGATTTTAGGTGGATGAGGGAAATAGGAATAATTAAATAATTAATGAAATTAATTTCTGGTGCAACTAGGGGGGTGGGTGACATGTGTACGGGGGAGGTTTTTCTGAATTAAATTAAATGGGAATTTGGGAAATAAATCACTTAGAAACCCTATAAAAGGGATGGAGGAGGAGGAGTATGGACATCATATTTTATGCGTAACGTTACGCTGCAATTTTTTTTTCTTGATTGACTTATCTTGTGGGAGTTGGGATATCCATATCGGGTAACGAGTAGTAGCTCAATCTTGAGAGGTGAGCTGGTTACTATCTGTTCTTTGGTTTAGTGTGTGTGGCCCCTTTGTGACTCGAGGGGCTCAGGGGGAAGAAGAGTACCCCTAGCATTGGTTGGGAGGTACTGGTGAAGTCACATCGATCGAAAAGTAGGAGATGGATAGAGAGCGTGTGGGACAATGACTCGGAGATGTCACTTTGGGCTAGAGTACGCATGCTTTTATTTTGAATAGTAGATTAATATTGATCTTTCACTTCCATTACTGTACTTCTATTGTGTAAAAAAATGTATTTTACTCAATGTTTTTAATCAAGAACTTAAAGTCATCATAGCTTTATGCTCGCTGCATTGAATTGATTTCCTTGGCAACCGATCCCTGATTGCTATGACTATTTTGTTTGTTTTATTGATTATTATGAAGATATTGTTATTTATCTTTCGTCCTCATCCCTAGATCATGAGTCCACGCCTGAGAAGTCGACCAAGAGCCGAATCGACAGTCGTCACTTCAGTGCATAACGACCTATAGATTCTAATGCCCTTCTTTTCTCTGGGTGGATGAAGAGAGAAGGATGTTTTTTCTCAGCTGTCTACCCCTGTTTATTGTTCCTGGTTGATTGATTGTCTTGCGCCTTATTGTGATTGAATACCTCTAAGTATTATTATCTAAATCCTCTCCATGATCAACTCAATGCCCTTTGCATTTTTATCACCTCTGTGGTTTCGAAGGGTATTTTATCCTCTGCGATTTTCATAATAGTTCCCAGCTATTGAATGGAAAAAAAAATCCCAACATTGTCCACTTAAATGACAATGATTTTTTTTAGCCTTTGTGACTATGATTAAATTCATTTAATTGTCATTTATTCATTATATGAAGGTGTTGTTTTAACTAATTGTGACTGCAATTGAATTTATTCATTAACTATAAACAATTACTTGACACCCTTCTCACTTAGTTACTCTGCGATTCATTTGTAATTATGTCAGCATTATCCTCCATCTCCTCTGCGTTTTACTTATATTGACTGCCTATTCATCCCTTATATATTTAGACAACAAATGCATATTTTACAGACAATATTTATATATAGGCAACAAATCACATTTGTGACAACACTGGTTTACTTGTTACCGCTGCGATTGGATGGAATTGATCGATGTTGAATGATTAGCATTGAATAGTGCCTTTTTACTGCTGCATTTGATTATCTTGAATAGAATTAGATCGATTGAATTGATCAATATCAGTTTTGGCTAGCGATTCTCTTTAATGGGCAATGATTTTACACTGCGTTTTCATGTTGTGTATAACCGTGTTTTGTAATATGGATTGAGTTATTGATTGAATTAGCGACTTACACAACAATCTTGTTTTCTAATGTTGATTGATTTAGCAATTTACCCAAGAATTCATTTTTCTAATGTTAATTAAATTAGAGATTTACACAACAATCCATTTTTGTAATATTGATTAAGTTAGCGAATTACACAACAATAAGTTTTTGGTAATGTTGTTTGAGTTAGCGATTTGTAATACTTCGACTACAATTTTAATAAAATGCGTTTTTAAGCTGCGTATGACAGTGTATGACAACGTTTGTCTTATTGATTGAGTTAGAGTTTTGTAACATTGGTTGAGTTAGCTATATATTGATTGAGCGATTGCATAACTGATCCATGATGAATTACCGAACAATCCTTGATGAATCACCTCGTAATTTCTAGCAATATCAATTGTTGATAGACAACATTGCATAGATTTAAAAGACAACAATAATATGGATAGCAATAATTATTGTATAATTATATATATATGGTATAACTATTTAATGTTCAGAGAGAGATTGACATTCATAATGATATAATAGTCAGAATGATTTTATGATTGATAGCTATTACAGTAGTTGTATAGAGTGTAATTTATCCCTTGCATGTAATTAAACAACTATGTATTTACTCAGCGAATACTTACCTACTTGATGAATTTTAATGGGTCTTACTCCGCACTATATTTATTAGCCTTCACTTGCTAGAATTTCTCCCAGAAATGTATGCTAGAATTTCGCTCAACAATGTATTTTAAGCCTTCAAATGCTGGACAACGAGAACTTAAACATAATCTCCCTTTTAAATTCTATAATGCCGCTCACCAATGAACTCCTATATTCACTCAGTAATGTATGCTAGGCAACACACATTTAGGTTTCACTTCCATCCATATTTATTCACATAGTAAATTCATCCTCATTTAATTACCCAACATTATGGTAGTGTTTCCAATATCATGTACCCAACATGCTGGTAGAGAATTGATTACACAAAGATACTTACTTGTAATTTAATATATAATTGAAGGAAAATGTGTTTATCTAATGGAATAAAGAACAACCACCAAATGGAATTTAATAGACAACCTATTAAACATTATTATTGTTAGTATTGTTAGACAACGTGTTATATCTTAATATTTGTTAATAGTGTTATATATTGATATTGTTAATATTGTTATATATTGTTAAATTGATTAATCTAGACTTGTTAAATTAAATAGCAAGTCGATTATTTTATAAGCATCTAGCGTAGATCAGTAGCTCACTTAATTTAATGGAGAATAGGTAATTGTTAATCAACGTATTTGATGTTGTTAATTGCCTATTGTAGTTTACCTTATGATTACTTTTATGACCATAGTAGCTTGATAATAGATCTCTCCTTCACACTTCGACATATTGTTTTGGTTTGTTTGGTTTGTTGGTGAAGTCATGTAATAGCTTGCGCAATTTCTTTTGAATGACATCATCTGGCGTCTTGTCGACCTGTTGCTTGGGGGTGTGGGTGTAGTCTTCTTGTCAGTTATTTCGGCACCTAGCGCATTGGATCTTTCTTAAGTCTTTGGTCCAGTTAGGTTATGGTGCGCCAGGGTTATTGTCATGCCTATCACCTAGGGAAGGCATGATTCCTGATGAGGGGATCATGGTGCTCCCTAATAGATAGGGACAAATCATAACTTGGTCGGAGTCGGTGCTTCCAGTTGTGGGTGTTGTTGGTGCTTGGGTTGTAACGCCTTCATACATTTAGTTATGTTCCATAGAGGTTCTAGTTATTGGTCGTCGAGGTCGTTGTGTCGGGATGGTGGATGTTGTCCATAGCTTGTAGGCATTGTCGTGTTGTGTGTCAGGTGGGTAGTCGTTTCTTCCTCTTGATTTACAAATTTTTCTCCCAGTTGCTCGATGTGCTAGTGTGTAGATTCATTGTTGTCTTTTCTTTTATCTTCGTGCCTAGTGTTCATCGTTAGGTGGTGTGGTTTTGGTTTAACTGTGTCGTCGTTGCCTTCCTACTAAAAACACAAAAAAAAATTGCACTTTTCGCTTCGCTTGGAGTTGTAACGATTGGGGTCGTTACAATGTTAGATACAAAAATGGTACAAATATCTTTGGTGAAGTCTTTCTACGGGGGAAACTAGGTCCTCCATTAACGAAATAGAAGCATACTTGTTCATATTTTTCAAAATGATCAAGTTATGTATTTCCATACAAAAAGAAACAACAACATTTATTATCATACTATATGTACAAATATAAACTAAGTAATAAGAAACCATTATCAAATAAAGCATTATGAGGTACAACACTAGCATCCATAGGCTAGTCCACTAGATTTTCTACTTCCCTCCATCCCCCCTGCATTGTACCCGAAGGATGGGGGGTCATCATCTAACCAAATGGGATTGTCTTGTGTTTATGTAGAGATAGTGGAACCATATTTATGGTCCATGACACCATTTTCATCTATCACTTAAGAAACAACAATTTTTATCCTGAACATATATTTGCAAACTACCTCAAATTTTCCATCAAGCAATTTTAAAATATGGAGAATGTCCTTCTTTTGCAAAACCCTCTTCTTTGGGACTTGGGTTAGAAGAGATTTCAATAGTGAATATGTCTCGGTGATATGAAATAATTTTGTATCTTGGGTTTGAAAAAAAATTAGGTCCTGAACCCATCCCTCTAATTCTTCTTGATTCTATTCATTAGACAGATTCTATTATCTTCCATTTACTATGCTTTCTATTTCTTCCAGTCCATCTTTAACAAATTCATGAAACCTATATTGAAATAGTCAATCCACTACAAGGGATTATTTCTCAGCCTAAGTAATGTATTTGAGTTCCTTAAGGTTGGATTCCTTTAAAGTGCCTCATGTTTTTTTTGAAAAAATAAAAAATACTTATCCATATTAACATCTTAATAAAACACTAAATTAGTATATATATATATATATATATATATAATTTTATGATAAAATAATTTAAATGTTATATTTAGTGTTATATTTATTTACTCTATTTATATAATAACATATATACATTTTAATTTAGCAAATTATAAAATAATATTAAATGTGATTTTTTTTTTTATCTTTTCTTATAATATTCGAAGTTACTAAAAAACAATATTATATGTTAACTAAAGATAATTTATATAATTAATTCATGAGTTATTATAATTTTAAAGTAATGTAGTTTATTGTAGGAATTTTCCAAACTCATTTTCCAATTAAATTTAAATTTTATTGTGTTTTCTATACAGTCTGAGTGGGCCTAATGGTTGAGAACTTGTGTTTCCTCTTAAAAGGTCACAAGTTCAAATCCAGAAGGGGTAGGGTATGTATACCTCTGTATATTTTACCAGTCAAATAGTTGGGCGGAGAGGGTCCCTTGTCCCACAAACAAGGAGATCTCATACACCAATTTGGTGTGGCATAGGTGTGACCTTAAAAATAGATTATTATTATTATTATAATAATTTTATCATTTAAATATTAATATTAAATTACATTTTAGTTTATTTTTAATGAAAAGATCATTCATTTTTATTTTAGAATTTTATCTCACTTCATACAAATAAAAAGTATAATCACTTTTTACATTTTTACATTTTTTTTAAAAGATTTCAAAATATTTATTATTATTATTATTTAAGTGAATAGTAATATGCATCCTATGTCAATGCAATCATAAAGAACGAAATGGTAAATTCCATTTATCTATCTATGTATTTTCAAGGTTACCCATATAGCTTAATTAAAGTAGGTTATCTTTGTTATATTTATATTTTTTATGTAATTTTAAATTATGTTTTTTCAAGGTTACCCATATAGCTTAATTAAAGTAGGTTATCTTTGTTATATTTATATTTATATGTAATTTTAAATTATGTTTTTGTGATTCTTTGAATTAATATGACAATATTGTGTATAACTATATTCAGAAAACCAACAATAAAATAAAGTGAATAAAATAAAGTGTTTTTGTTTCTATAATTTCAATTTTACAACTAAGTCAAAATGTAATGGACTTCAATATGAGTAGTGGATATAAATAGTAATAAAAAAATATTAGATTAAGAAGTATATTTCCTTGGTATTTTCATGATGGATTCTCATTAGATATAATTTTTTGATGGAATATGTTACTGGCTCAATATATTTTTGATGTTTATGGATCTCATATTGTTTTAGACAATTTTCAGTAACTTTTGTGTAATATCAAAATCTATTTCGAGATTATCTTAACTGATATCATACTATTGTGTATAAATGGATTAACTATTCACCAAAATTTGTAAAGAAAATATTTCATATTTCTAGATAACCTAAATAATGTTATATGTTGTTAAATAAACATATAAACACTAGAGATCAACCTATTCATTTAGATGATGGATATGAGGAAACCATTTAGGCCATAATCCTTGAATGGATCAATTCTCATGATCACTATAAGCCATCACTTATTTTGATGTTCACAAGTCACACATTGCGAGCATAAAGACACATTTTTTTTTAACAATATCTAGGTAAACTATGTTGATATAAAAAACTATAGTTGTTTCTACAACAAAAGTTACATCATAGTGTTGTTTAACAAAGTTTCAAAATAGCCATTACATAGTCCTAAGGAAGTCCTACTGCAAGCCAAAAAACAATGAATGGATTTGTCCTTTTACAAAGCTACACAGTTCTCTTTGATATTATATATTCTATAATATATTCCTAATATTATTACAACCCTGAAAAACATTGAAATTAACAAAGAATATAACAATTGTTTTCATCATTTAGACTTTTACCTTTTCGTTAGGGGTTCTGATTCATGGTTTCCATTTCCTCGTCAATCTAGTTCATTAATTCATTTATCTCACCCCTATATGAGTGAAATAAACATCATTGGATTGAGTCCATGGAATAGTCATTGTTACACACCAAAATGTCACACTTAAGTGTCACATCTATTATACACCTTGTTGGTTGCCGATCCTGCTTATATTTTTGATTCAGAGGGTTTTTTAGCCGTGCTTGGACCCCATTCCCTAACGGGGTGTGTGTGGGGTATTCCCCCGCCCATAATTGTCACCAGGGGGGTCCAGGATGGGTGGCGATAGTTGTAATTTCGTAATCAATCTGGACCATTCATTATAAGGTTATAGATTTGACGGTAGAAGTTATTTTTGGGTATTTTTTTCCCTAGAAAGCAAACCTCTTTTATGAGGAAATTATATTGCACATGTGTGTTATGGAGAATATTGTATTCTAAGAGAGAATATTGTGAGATAAGGAATATGAAGTTACATCAGTTTTTTTGTAGGTTGTATCCCTTTATTTGCTGGATAATAATAAAGGAAAGACATGGAAATTTATCTAGTCAATGTAGCCCACAATAGGTGAACCACATATATTTGTGTCTCTATTGTATTTTTTTTGTGTGTGTTTTATTTCCACATTTGTTTTATTTTATTTCTCCACGATCTTGTTTTTCTAACAAACCTAAGTGTTGGAAGTGTCAGAAAGTATCATATGCACCTTACTAAGTGTCGCATGCACTTTATCAAGTGTCGTATGCACCTTACTAAGTGTTGCATGCACTTTATCAATTGCCGTGACTATGACACCATGGAAGAACATTTCTCATAATCCCTAGTCTTTGTGGAGGATAAAATATCATCATGAGGAGGTCGAAATTGCAATGGCCCCTCTGTTACGACATCAATGTAGGTGAGTATAGTAGTGGTATTTTTTTTTTTTGAAACAACACTTATAAAACAATTGATAAGCGATAATAACATACATCAATATTTCACATTCTATTATCAACTACATCACTACATGGAAATAATCAATACAACACCATTGTTACTAATAGATCAATCACATCACATAAATATAACAAAAGATGTCTACCCCACCCAACCTATCCTGCAAGGTTAGTACCTCCAAGACACATAATCAACACTCAAGTGTAGGATTCATCCAATTGATTTTGACCATTTAAGGTCTTAGGACTAGAGAATGTTTTGAGGAACGTGGAGGTATCTAATTCCCACAACCCCAATCCTATTATGAAATTCAAGAATAATCTACAACAATACATAATCATCAATTCTTCAAGGCTGAATAAATGTAATTTGCTACTCTTTTCATGCATCCATGCAATCGTCTTCAACCCATAAATCCATGTTTTTCTATATTTAATTTACATAATAAGTCATTATGTTCTACATTAACTAACATTATGAACTATAAATCTATAAGGAAGTAGCATCAATAAACGTTTTATGGACTATCAATATTTTATTCTTCAACAATTTAGATACCTTAAGCATACTTACACACAAATTGCATCATTAAAATAACAATTTAATTATAATCAACCTACAACGAAGATTATATTTACCCTCTACAAGTGGATACATCCTGCGCAAAATGTTTAACATAAAATTCAAAATTTGATTCATAACCACTACATGATTTAGTAGTGTAACAAAATATCCTTGAAAAGCTTGCAATAAAAGTCATTTTAATATTATTGATGTTTTTATTGAGTACTCATGAATAAACTAAAAATCCATGTTAACAAGCCCAAAATTCCATAGAGATATTTCTTTAAGAATAAACTTTATATTATATTACATATTTATATAATTATATACAATAATTATGATTTTTATATAAGTCTAACTTATACTTACATGAGAATATCAAATTCCTATGTTCCAATTTCACAGGTAACTAGTGGAATCCCATTTAATTTTATCTTTATTGTATTAATAATAAAGAAAAAAAAAGAAGAAGAAATAAAGCCATTCTTTTCTTTTTATTACAAGATGTATTTTATGCTTACCATTACACATCAATTTTCCAACTAGTAATTATTAAAATTCTCTAGAAAGTGCACAATGCACACCATTTGGAGACCAATATCCAATCCACCCAAAATTTCAAGAAATTACAACTCCAAACACATATAAAACATAGCAGGCTTGAAAAATGTAAGAGTAAGTAATTAAGGAAAGAGGAAAACTTGAATCCTTATAATACATCTCTATTTTTAGGTGGATAAATTCAAAGAGGGAGACTAAAGGTTACAAACTTAGAATTACAGATAGAATGGAAGGAGAAATAGTGTATGGAACTACATTAAATTTCCGTCAGCACTAGAAGTGTTTCTATAGAACACAGTAAATGGAGTCTCATCAACTGTCCCTTGCGTTTATTTAAACGTTCCCCTAGAAGTTTCCTTTAAGAAGTCTATGATTCAACAAATTGATCAAGAATGGTAACGATTTGATGACTAGACAAAATTAGCTTAGTTTCCAAAAGTGAAAAAAAAAACTCTTATCAAGATGAATTTATCATTTAGAGGAGACTCACGATCTTACCCTCTAAACGGTAGTCCATGTGTAATAGTTATGACCATTTCCTTGACTATTAAATACGTACAATTTGTACCAACATACCATAAATCTTCCTACTAAGACCATTCAAGAGTCCTACTCTATCTTCCATCAATCCTTCTTCTTGGGATGAAACCCCGTTCAAATTCGCCAATCTTATTTAAATATTAAAAGTGTCAAAATCTCAGAGATGATTCCACCTTCAATATTGTGTATGATAGATATAAAACAAAGGTGTCACTGGATAAGTTAAGGATTACTCTATCTACACTCTAGGTTTCTAGGTTTCTAAATTTAAGGTTCACAAATTTAATTAAATCGAGAATGTGTGTGGGACTGGTACACAGTGAGATCATGATAAAAGGATTAGATTCTTACTGCGCACGAACATATCCTTCTAAACTTCCTACAATTAGAAGGACTATAAGTCCTGACTGATCGAATAACAAGGACATAGATTTGAGGTTAAATTCTAACAGACCCTAAGGGTAAACTCGTCAAAATATTTAATCAGTCGAATCAAAGAATGATTACAATCGTAGCTTGTCACTGATATCAAAATTTTAAATTGATACAAAGCAACAGAAACCCCATAACTTTAAATTACACTCTTAAGAAGGTTGGTTATATATGCATTAAATGATATTGGAAAGAGTATATATGGTAATGCAAATTTCTAACAGGAAATGTAACGACATTACGACATCAATGTAAGGGAGTATAGTAATGTAAGGGAGTATAGTAGTGGTAAATATTTTTGTTTTTTGAAACAAAATTTAGAATAAGTCGTATGTGACAATAGTATACATCAATATATATACATATTATTTTCATCCACATCATTATATAATAAGAAGTTGATTCATCATCACTATTACTAATATGAAAATCATATCACATAATATAACAAGGATGTATAATCGCCTAACTTACCCTACAATGTTAGGACCTCGAGGAAACATAATCAATGGTCAAGTCTATGATTCATCTCATTGATTTTGACCATTTAAGATTTCAACAATGACGACTATCTAAATCCCTTATCTAAATCCCTTATCCACAATTCTAAACTGAATTTCAATACTACAGTTAACAATAATACTTAGTCATAAATTATTCAATTAACAATAATACTTAGTCATAAATTATTCAAGGAACAAGAAAATAATCTACTACGTTTAAGAACTCATTAAGAAATACTCACGTATGTCGAGAAAGAACAATATAACAACCTTTATCGTGAAGCATATCCAGAATCCACTTAATACTGATGTGGAGGAACCATTTATTAATCCATTAAACAAAAGTACTACATTTATCATAACAATGTACATAATAACCTTATCATAAAAAAATCACTTCGCTTCAATTAAACTCACAAATTCTTTTATTACTTACTTCTAACTATAATTATTAGCAACATATATTTTTTATTACGTCGAAAGGCGTACACCTATTGACAATGGGCACAATTAATGATCTTTTAACCTTATTTAACCTTAAACCCGAATCTGATGGCTATGCATTGAAGATGCTGGCATATTCTTAGTCGTCCTCCAAAATCAATGGGTCAGATTTATTGTTCATAACTTTCTTGCATTTATCAAAGCATCCGTTAACATGTTTACTTTTTAACATTTACTTAATCACATTACAAAATTACTGTAAGGATATGTAATTGCCACGTTTAAATAATTAAGTAAGATTAAACCGTACAACCAAACGTTTCATATTACCATGGATGGATTACGGATTACCATAAAGGTTTTATGGCTAGCGTTATCAGCCAATACCTTTCAACGTTCTCAGTCACAAGTTAACGACTGTGCTAATAATAGGTGAATCATAATCGGAGTATAAAAACCATCCTACTAAGCATACTAACATTATCACTCATCTGTAATTTAAATATATTACATTACTCGTACAAAATAAAAGTTTGCTAAATTAGGAAAGTATCCCCTTATTTATCCTTAGATACAAGACTAATTAATATAAAGGATGATACCCAAAGAATAAAAAACTCTTCAAATGTTTCTTAGGTTCCACTTCGAAGGTTTAATATTTTTGTTCTTCCATAAGGATTACCTAGTTTTGTCCTCAAGCATGTGCAATAATAAGAATTCAAATCTCAAACACTTTTTAGGGAGGAAATCTTAATGATGGTTACACCAAGATTAGTTTATGCAAGACTAAGATAATGAGATTTTATTCACAAGATTTTTAGGGAGGGAAACATTTAAGTTGCCTTGAACAAAAATCTTATGTAATTTAATATTCAAAATATTCAACTAGGTAAATGCAAGGTTGTATCCGTCCAAACAAGCATTCCTCAAGAATTCCTCTTTAATAGGAAGTTTAGGATTAATTCTTAGATGATTCTCCTAATCCTAATAACGTTTCCCAATTCTAAGTGGCGAATAACTGAATGGTAAGTCAGAGATAAGAAGATTCCCTTTGCAGAGTTAGGAGGGAGAAGGGTAGAAGACTCTCAGAGGAAGATCGCTGATTTTAACTTCTAGAGATACATTTAAACTTTACAACGATTATAAATAACAACAGTAAAGAACTATAAGTTAATCCGGCAACGATTTAAGTGAACCTATGCATCCGGTATATAAGTTTTAATGCCAGTATTACAATACAATTTCTTTTATTATCAGGGATTAAAATTGAATGATGACACCTAAATAATCTCTTAAAGTATGAGTTTAAAAATAGGATCTACAACGATTTACAAATTCAACTTTAAAACTGATATCTGTAGAGATTTGGTGACAACGAATTCCTCAAAGGATGGATTTGGATCTTATTATTCCGTGTTAGTTGCAACCAAATACACCAAGTTAGAATATGGATTGGCATTGCATTTAATAAACAGTTTCTTGTAAATATATATATATATATATATATATATATACATGTTAGCCCGTAGAGGCAAAGAGAGAGACAGAGTGAGAACTTGCAAGTCTGCTGTAATCTCCATGATCTGAATAATAAGGCAACCAATGCCTATGCTTGATGGACGTAGTCCAATGTTTGGGTGAACCATGTGAAATCCCTGTGTTTCTTATCTGTGTGATTGTTAATTACCATATGTGAATTGTGTTTTCTGCATTTGCAATTATAACAAGTGGTATCAGAGCTGGTTGGAGGAGTGTCAAATTCTCAGAAAAATCGCAGGAGTGAAATCTGTGAAATCTGTGTGAGGTGTGTCGCGTTCAACATTGTCGCAGGGCTCTCCTCTGAAAGGGTGTGACGTCATACTAGTCAGACGTCATGCATGTTCAGAAACCTAGAATCGTCCGCAGTCCAGAAGTGTGGTACAGTGAAGAAACTTTTTAAAATCGCCGCCCCCGCAGTCTAAGTATATCCTGAGGTGCGACTACTCCCTTTAAAACAAAAGCCACGATTTCCTTTAATTTATTCCCATGTTTTTTTATGGAGTAAAAGGAATTTAAGGCATCGTGTGAATTTAAGGTATGGTCTTTTAAAAGGGGCTCAAGGTATGAAGGTTTATTTTATTTGTAATTAATTAATTGCATGAAAAAAAGGTGGAGGGATTAAATTAAAGTTACGTGGGTGGATGTTTTATAAAAGGTTTTTCCTTTTTATTAAAAGGGTGAATTTTATTTTTTAATAAAAAGTGAGGGTGGTAAAAAATGTTTCTTTTATTAAACATTTTGGGTTAATATTATTAATCCTTCACATTTAAAAGGTTTTGGTTATTATAAGTAGTAATTTGGGTATTAGGGGTTTTTCGTGTTAATGGCTAAGATGCATAGTTCGAAGTTTGAAGTTGAAAGGTTCAATGATAAAAGAAACTTTGAACTCTGGAAGCTCAAGATGTGGGATTTACTAGCGCAACAAGGGTTGCAAAAAGATTTGACAGGCAAGTCAAAGAAACCAACAGCCATGACAAATGGGGAACGGGAAGATTTGTATGCAAAATCTCTTAGTACCATTCGTTTATGTTTGGCGGATGATGTTCTGTTTGATATCGTAGGAGAGGATACAACATCAGGCTTATGGAGCAAGTTGGAAAGTCTATATATGATGAAGTCCTTGACGAGCAGGATCTACTTGAAGAGACAATTGTACAATTTGCAGATGAAAAGAGGTACAAAAATTGCTGAGCATTTAAATACCTTTAATACCCTTATAGTTCAATTGACTAGTATGAAAGTTAAATTTGAATATGAATATAAGGCTATTACACTATTGTGTTCATTGTGTGAGTCTTTGGATAATCTAGTCACCGCTATTAGCCTTAGCTCAATATATATTTTAGATTATGACTCTGTTGTGGGAGCTTTGTTGGCTGAGGAGATGAGGAGAAAATCTAGTCAAGAAACCTCAAATTCAGAGGCGATGTTGGTCAGAGGTCGAACTAAAGAGAAAAATGAGAGAAGTTCTTCTCGATATAAGTCAATACACAGAAAGGGTAAAGGAAAATGTTGGTACTGTGGAAAAACAAGACATCTCAAGAACGATTGCTGGAAGATAAAGGAATCTGAGGAAAATTCTACGAATGAAAGAAATTTGGTTGTAACAAATTTAGGTATGACTCATTAAGTTTTATCCATTTCTAGTAATTTACAATATCAAGAAGAATGGTAGTTAGATTCAGGTGCCTCCCACCACATGTGCTCACATAGAAATTGGTTCATTTCTTACCAATGTATTGATGAGGGTGTAGTATTTATGGGAAATGGTATTCCCTGTAAAACTATTGGGGTTGGCAGTATTAGAATCAGGATGTTGGATGGTATTGTTAGGGAATTAACGGATGTTAGATGTATACCTGAGCTTAAATCAATTTTTATTTCATTGGGAGTGTTGGATTCTTGTGGATATAAGTATACAGGTCAAGGTGGAGCACTCACATTGTCGAAAGGTAGTTTAGTAGTGATGAAGGAAACAAATATTGATAACCTTTATAAGCTGGAAGGGAGTATTGAAGTAGCATCTGAAGTGACGGATGTATGTTCTTGTTTATGGAAGAAGCATCAAGGTCATAAGAGCAAGAAAGAATTGCAAGTACTGGTAAGCGGTAAATCATTTCCATACGTAAAATCTTTGTTTCTAAATTCTTGTTTGCTTTATATCTCTGCAAGTTATGATGGTGGCATAAAGGGATGTTGTGTGTGGGATCCTACTTCTCACAAGGTCATCATTGACAGAGATATAGTATGTATGGAACAACCAAAAGGGTTGATTCAAGATCGCAACGGTAAATTTGTTTGGATGCTAATAAATTCATTGTATGGCCTATTGGTACCGAGGCAAATATATAAGAATCTTGAATCCTTCATAGTGAGTCACAATTTTTTAAAGGGTAGGAATGACTATACAGTTTATAGTACATTCACAGTCTTGATGTTATTTTTTGATGATATGCGCGATGCAAAATGAAGCGTGGATAAAATCAGTAAGAAAATGACTTAGGTGTACAGGACAATACAGATGAGGGATCAAGGAGCAACAAAACAAATTATGGGCACGGAAGTACACAGAGATGGTAATGGTAAGTTGTGGTTGGAGTTCAGTATGAACATTGTAAAACCAGTTTATATCCCTCTTGTTTTCTATTATAAATTTTTTTCAAGCATAGGTCATGTCTATAAAGAAGAAAATGCTATGTCTCGTGTAAGTTCAGTAGGAGGTCTGTTGTATGTGATGAAATGGTTAATACCATATGTTTCACATGCTAATGATGTTTTCAAATACATGACAGATTCAGGTGTTGCGGTGAAATGGGTGCTTAAGCGTTTGAGAAGCACAAATGTCACCTATAATGGTTACATTGAGATGGTCTGTGATAATTGTAATGTATATTTTACAGGTGTCTTGGATAGAAGGAGATATATCACTATATATGTCTCACAACACAATTGTGAAAAACATGTTGGAGGTGGAGTTACCCCTTAGGAAATCCAAATTCGTGCAAGTCACACAAGCGAGATCATGAAACCAGTTTTATTAGAGAAGTTGTAGTGGTGTTTGGCTTCTTTTGGCTTGCAGAAAAGGTGACGAATAAAAGGAAGGAACAAGGTATTAGGTTAATTGTTGTCAAGGTGGAGATTGTTGGGATTTGGTGACAACGAATTCCTTAAAGGATGGATTTGGATCCTATTATTCTGCGTTGGTTGCAACCAAATAGCCCAAGTTAGAATATGGATAGCGATTGCATTTAATCATCAGTTTCTTGTAAATGTATATAAATACATGTAAGCCCGTAGAGGTAGAGAGAGACAGAGTGAGAACTTGCAAGTCTATTGTAATCTCCATGATCTGAATATTAAGACAACCGATGCCTATGATTGGTGGACGTAGCCCAATGTTTGGGTGAACCAGGTGAAATCCTTGTGTTTCTTATCTGTGTGATTGTTAATTATCATATGTGAATTGTGTTTTCCGCATTTGCAATTCTAACAATATCAACCAATTAAATTCTAATGTTCGGGTTTTTAATTGATTTAAGGCGGTGATGCGACCATTCAAATTCGAAAATGCAAATATCGTTTCCAGAAAATTCGCTAACCGATTGTAGCTACAAACAAATTCTAAATCGGAAGGTGTGATTTGATAAAATCGTGATTCAAAAGATTTATAAATTGCTTACCGGTCCCTGCGATTTCCTAGTTCTGGATGAGTAACTAAGTTTTAATAAAATCAATACGTAGTCGAAATCGCAATGCACATAAGTTACACGAAAATCTTACGAATTTTCTATTTTCGAAATGCACGAAAATATTACAAGGCCGTACGCATATACTAGATAGAATTGCAAAAATTACAGAGACCATACAGAATTTCTCTCTCCAGATTAAATGTACAGAGACCATACAAAATTTCTATCTCCTTTTCTATAGTTTTAATTGACATCGACCCTACAGAGTTTTTAAACTTCCGGATTGAAATGAAAATTTATAGTGACCCAACAAAATTCAAATTCAACATTTGAAATTAAAATTTGCAACGAAGCTTCAATCTAGATCCAACAAACAACTAAATGCAGAGATACTAACACAAATCAACACGAAAAAAACAAGCCTTTAAACGCCCCCATCAAAACTTAAAACTTCGAAATTCCATAAATTCCAACGAACAACAAATCAATTTCTAGAATTATATTTACATATTACACTGACCACAATTTCTAGAATTACATTTGCATATTACAGTGACCACAATTTCTAGATTCAATATTTCTAGAAATCATTCCTGTGAATCGAAATGTAAATTACTCAAACAATCGACAAGTTTCAAAACCCAAATTGTAAAAGATGACATTGGTCAACAAATTCCTAATTTCTTTTTGAAGGGCATTCAAACTTAAATTAAACATAGAGAGGCAAAGGGAGCAGAGCACAAAAGGCCCGCTCACTCAAAGGAATGGTCAAAACCAATTCAATTATCTAATAGAATCAGAATACAATATATAGGTGAAATAGTCACAACAAACCAAATCATAGATCCATGAAGTGTGGATCGCAAACCTCTCCATGCTAAATATGAACTGAACACATCAACCCAATCCCTAGCAATCTGCCTATCATTTATACATTATTCCAACATACCCCCTTAATGTAGAAATGGATTTTCTACAACACCTAATTTCTGTCTAAGGACCTCAAAGTGAATCTTGCCAATAGGTTTTGTAAATATGTCAGCAACATTATCACTTGTGTTACAATACATAAGTTCAATTTCCTTAGACTCAATATTTTCTCTAACAAAGTGATGTTGCAGTTCAATGTGTTTTGTCCTTGCATAATAAAATGGGTTGTGTGCCAGCTTGAATGCACTTTGATTGTCACAATGTATTTTTGTGGGTTCTTTATTCTTTTCTCCAACATCTTCTAGAATTCTCCTCAACCAGACAGCTTCACATGTTGCACTATCCATGACTTTGTATTCTGCTTCTGTGGATGATAGAGAAACAATTGGATGTTTCTTGCTGCTCCATGATACTACTCCTGATCCAATGTTGAATGCATAACCTGTAGTAGATCTTCTGTCATCTGGATTTCCTGCCCAATCAGAGTCAGAAAAACCTGCCAATTGAACATCAAACTTATCAGTATATAAAATACCAAAGTTCATTGTCCCTTTCAAATATCTAAGGACCTTCTTTGCAGCCTTCCAATGGCTTTCATTTGGCTTGGCCATAAATTGACTAAGAATGCTGACTGCATATGATATATCTGGCCTTGTAGTAGAGAGATAATTCAAACTTCCCACCAACTGTCGATACAAAGTACCATCTGCATCCTTTGTTCCATCTTGACTGCATAAGTTCACATTCTGTTCTAAAGGAATAGCTGATACTTTGCAATCACTCATATTGAATCTATTCAATATCTCCTTCACATACTTACTTTGAGTGATCA
>SNQJ01S0022159.1:30894-45998 GCA_010110895.2 Picea sitchensis | reverse complement strand
TTCAGGTTTATATCCATTAAAAACTTCAAATGGTGTTTGAAATTCTAATTTCTTTGTCGGACTGATATTCTTCAAATATACAACAGTATTCACAGCTTCTGCCCAAAAGCCATTTGAAATGTGCTTACCTTGGAGCATACTGCGTGCACATTCAACCAGTGTCCTGTTCTTTCATTCTGCTATACCATTTTACTGAGGAGTGTGCGATACTGTAAATTGTTCCTGGATTCCATTTTCCTTACAGTGTTTCTTGAAAGCTCCAGACAAATATTCACCTCCACTGTCAGATCTGAGAATTTTAATGCATTTTCCTGTCTGCTTTTCGATCATGATTTTGAACTCCTTGAAATATTGAAATACATCTCCTTTCCTTATTATAAAATAGATCCATGTGTATCTAGATCTGTCATCAATAAATGTTAGAAAATATGATGAACCTCCTAATGATTTAGTTTGCATCGGTCCACATACATCTGTATGGATTAATTCAAGCAGATCAATATGTCTCTTCTCTTGATGTATCGGGAATGCATCTCAGTGTTGTTTGCCAAGTGCACAAGCACTACATTCTAAATGTACATTATTTATTACAGGCAGACCCTCGACCATAGAATTCTTTTGAAGCAGTATAAGATCATGATGGTTTATGTGGCCATACCTTTGATGCCAGAGTTGCTCTGTGGTGATGATTGTGGATGCCAGCGCTAGATGACTACCTGTGCACACATCCAGCTTATATAGTCCTCCACATCTTGAACCTGTAGCAACAGTCTTGTAGTGGTATCAAATGTCTTTGATAAGACATTGGTACTTGCCAAATTCTACTTTTAGGTCATAATCGGTTATGGTTGAAACAAAGATGAGATTCTTTTTAATACCAGGAACATACATAACATTATGTATCTGTTTCAATTCACCATTATATAATTTCACCTTTACTATTCCATAACCTTGAACTTTGAGTGACCTATTATCACCTAAATAGATATGAGTGCCATCAAATTTCTCATTGAAGTCATCGAACCATTCTCTCCTACAGGACATATGTGCAGATGCACCTGAATCTATAAACCATGCATTCTTATCATCTGTCTCAGCAGACAGAGCATCTTCATAAATAAATAATCTCAGATTTCTTAATCCATTAATTTCGGGATCATCTGTGTTTGCAAAATTCCCATTGTAATTTACATTGTGACTTTCATTGTGGCTTCTATTACTGTGATATTTCTTTTGATAATAATTTCTATTGAGGTGTCTTGGTTTTCCCCAATAATGACCATCTCCATTATTTCTATTAACATCAGTTTGAGCCATACCTTTCTATTTTGAGAGAAAATTGCCTCTGTCTCCATTCCACGATTTGCCTCTGTCTCCATTCCATGATTTGCTCCATGGTTTGCTCCATTGTTTACCTCTGTGCGTATATTTACCTCGTTCCATTAGTGCGATATCTGAACTTTTAGCATCCTGATCATAATTGTTCATCCTTTCTTCTTCTTGAAGGAGAATACCTGTAAGATCTACAAAATTTGGGGGTTTTTCTCTCACTGCAAGTGCTGAAATAAACACTTTATAATCTGGCAGTAAACCTTTTAGGGCGATAGTTACTTGATCAATACTAGCTACTTTTTCACCTATCGCTGCCAAATTATCACTTAAATCTTTGATGCGAGAAATGAACTTACTTACCCCTTCATTTGCTTCCATCTTGATCGACATCAGTTTGGTCTTTAGAAATAGTACCCGATTTGCATCAGTGGTTTCATATAGAATTTTGAGCATGTCCCATGTTTTCTTAGACGTGTCACAATTTCTGATGTGAGGAATAATCTTATCTTGTACAGACATTCGTAATGTAACCTTTTCTCTGGCTTCCCTCTTATTCCAATCTGCAAGTAATGCAGGATCTGTAGGCTTCAGCTCAGTGCCATTCACAATCGTCCAGCCACCAAATAATTCAAGAACAGTCTGCAACTTGAATTTCCAATTGACGTAGTTCTCTCCATTCAATTTGGAAGCCTCATTGATATATGTATCAGCCAAATGTTGTTGGGCGGTGGCCATTTCACCTGATCTCTAAGGGTGAATACAAAACCAATCAGCAAAAAAAATTTTAGAAAAAAAATTAGACGGCACACCTTGCTCTTTTACAGGCAGCACCAGGAGGCAGCACCAGTCAAAGTCTGGTTTTGGTTGTCAATTGCACCAGTTTACCACAGGTCAGGTTACTGAAAGTCAACCACAGGTCAGGTTACCAGTCATCCCTTCACAGAGGTTGTAGCTCAGGTCTCTACGCAGGTCGCGCAAATCGTCAGTCTCCACGCTCACATTGACAGTCTAAGCCACCCGATCAACAACCCATCAATCTTCCTCCAAGCGCGCAATCAGACTCCGCCGAACAAAACTCCACTGGTTTCTATGATAGTATGCGATCTCCCAATAGAAAACATACAGAAATCGAAAGAAAATTTCGCTGTAGGAATTGCCTGGTATGATCAGATATACCTCTTCTCTTTCGCTTCAAACGGTGAAGAGATAATCTCGTCCACACAGGTGCAACTTGTGCTCTCTTTGGCTCACGCCTTCGCTGGACAGCTTACGCCCTCGGCCTTCACAAATATCCTCGACGCCCTCGGTCTCCACATAGTGTGCACGAAGACACACCACAACTCTCTTCTCCTGCGCTCTGATACCAACTTAAATTAAACACAAAGAGGCAAAGGGAGCAGAGCACAAAAGGCTCGCTCACTCAAAGGAATGGTCAAAACCAATTCAATTATCTAATAGAATCAGAATACAATATATAGGTGAGATAGTCACAACAAACCAAATCATAGATCCATGAAGTGTGGATCTCAAACCTCTCCATGCTAAATATGAACCGAACACATCAACCCAATCCCTAGCAATCTGCCTATAATTTCTACATTATTCCAACATTCGACCCAACAATAAACATATATGATTTAGTTTTTCCTTATCAAAACAAACATTGTAGCGGTTTTATTGATTGTTATCCATATGAAATAACAATGCCAATGAATACTTGATTCAAATTCTGGATCGGCACTAGATCTTTATCTAGAAACATATGAAATTCTAACTCAAGATTACAAAAAATTGACAGCTAATAATGAAGTATCAAAACAGGGTCCGTAAATTTAATGGGAAGCAAATGAAGGAATTCAAAATTTTAGGGCCGCAAATTAATTTGGCGGGGTCCATAACAACTTTTGTCTTCTTGAATTTGTTGTTTAAATCCTACATCTATATTAAAATTAAATGTACAAATTGATTATTGACCAAATATAAACTTCAGAAATAAATTACTGGAACCGTTGAAGATGGAAAATTTGAGAATGTCTTTTGACGCTTGCGTTCCTTCATTTACTCCTTTCTAATCACAGAGACTTCATTGGTACCTCCCAGCCAATGATAGGGGTAATCTTCTTCCCTCTTAGCTCCCTGATCTACAAAAGGGACACACAAAAGAAACTATAAGACACTAGTTTCAAATCTCACCTCGCAAGAAATAGATTTCACTCTTTCAAAAGCTAGGATTCCCAACTCTCTCAAGCAAAACACAGTCCAACAAAATTTTGGCAGCATAACCATACCAAGTAGAAGTGAGATCCATTTTTCTTCTACACCATTTGTTTTATAGAAATTCCCTCAGTGAAACATGTCCTCATGCACAAATAATTAACTTTTTAGATTAAATTAATTATGATTATTCACCCACACACTTGTCACACTCTCCCTAAGTTGCACAAGAAAATACCATTTTTATTTTATTTAAAAAGTCAAATTCCCTCACATTCCCAAATGTGTTCCTATTTTCGCTCTTAGTTGTCCAAATTCTCATTTAATGAGTCTCTCCTAACTAGATCTTAGTTAGAGTTGGATTATGAGTCTTCTTCTAGTTATACTAGTGGTAGGTTTTCTCAAGATTCTATTTTATGTACACCTATTCTCTCAAGTTATTATTTATTTCTATTTAAAAATCATTTTATTAATTTCATAAACACATGCATATTTTATCCTCTCGGTCAACCTTGTGAGAGACTAAGGGCTTCTAAGGAATAATTACTCTCCCTTAGTGCGCAACCCTTAGAATATTTGTAGTATTCCAGATATAAAATAGTATGCAGAACATAAATATTTTAGCTAGAAATGGTAGAACAACAATGATGTAACTAGAACAATACCAGAATAATACCAGCATAACACGAGAAACAACACCTTCATTAGTGATAGCAATGTTCACTTGCCTCTTCGAGGGGCCAACCTCTAATATAGAAGAGCTCTATTACAATAATATCCAAGATAAAACTTCTCATACCCTCTACTCCTATTTATACTAAATATGTCTATCCAAAACAACAATCTAGAGGAACATATTTCTAGAAGCACAAGCTTCTATTAGGTCTTCTTACATTTGACTTATTCTTCCTTATTGTTAGGCCTTAATAACATTGGCCTTTATTACATGGAAATATATTATTCTACCTACATGAGGGGTTAGGGAGGTTGGGTCCCTAACAGAGAATGTATTGCTGCTGTGAAATCCTCTCCTCCTTGACTTGACCTATAGGGGCCTTTAATAACGAGTATGTCTTAATGATACAAAATAATTATGTATATTGGGTTTGAGAAAAAATTGGGTCTTGAACCCATCTGTTGAATTCCTCTTGAATATATTCATTAGATAGATCATGTTGTCTTCCATTTATTGTGCTTTTTATTTCTTCCAATTTATCTTTTACAAACTCATAAAACTTAGAGTGAAAGATTCATTCTACTTCAAGGGTTTCTTTCTCATCTCAGGTAATGTATCATGGTGTTACACATCAAAATGTCACATTTGTGTTTCACACCCTAAGTGTCGCAAGTTTCACAAAAGTGATGTATGGACCTTGGTAAGTGTTGCATTCACTGTCGCAAGTGTCGTATGCACCTTCCCAAGTGTCGCATTCACTTTATGAGGTGTCTCCACCCTTTGACATCATTAAAACAATTGTTCATGACCCCTAAGTCATATATGGGTAAGAAACCCATCATTTCTAGGTCAAAACACACTTTTCCCTTGGAAAATTCGACCTATTTTTTAGGACTTAAGAAGGGTGGCGCCCCCTTGTCCATATTGAGGGTGGTCCCATGGTGCCCTGTATGCTACTATAGGGAAGTGCCAATGATAAGGTGGCACCTTTTCTCTTACTAGGGTAACGTCGATCTTGTTGAGAGAAAGGGGGGATCTCATCCACCTTATTCTATGGGATATCCCTTTGAGATAGGATTGGATGTGTTTGAAACTCATGCTTGGGATTCATTTTAGGATCTGATCCTAACCTCAAGAAGTCATATCCCTCATTTGATCATGATTTTTGTTCTCCTCAAGCCTATATATTGAGCGATTTCCAAGGTGAAAAGGGGAGAAGCTTTCAGGTATCAATTTTTTTATCTTGATAGATTAGAGCAATGGTTGAATGAGGAGAATTTGGAGAAGTGTTGCATCATCATCCACTATTTGTAAGTATTCTATTTGGGTTTTCATTTGAATATATTTGGCATATTTCCTTCAAGATTGTGTATTCTTTTATGTTCTTGTCTATTGTTGCTTCAATCTTCGTAGATGAATTTGTTTTTCCTAATCAATTAGAGTAGGAAGTAGTGGTTTCTTTTTTCTTCCTATTGTAGGTATCAAGTTTCACCTGGGAGTTTGGAGATCAAGCTCGAACTCAAAGCAGTGAGGACAAACTTCGAAACAATATGCATCACACCCTTTCTCCCTCTCACTTTCCGATTGGTTAAACTTAATTCAAAGGGATGTTACCCACTTGTAGTGTTTTTGTCTTGGTATAGGGGTCTGCAATCCAAAAGAGATTTCACCTGTCCACAAGAGATTTCTTATAGTATTCTGAGTTATTGAAAAAACAATCTTAAATATTAATTATTTAAGACTATAAATATACAGTTTATTGGAGAGATTTTATAAACTAAATTTTTAATTAAATTTTAATGTGTTTTTTTTAAATTGGTTTTTAACTATTTTTTATATATCAAATTTTATAATTCAAATATTAATAATAAATTATATTTTATTTTATTTTAATTTAATTTATTTTTAATAAAATAATTATTTATTTATATTTTTGAAATTCATTTAAAACCATTTTTTACATTTCTTTATTGAAAATTTTTCAAAATATCAAAATATTTAATATTTAGGTAAATAATAGTAAATGCACTAAACTATGCAGGTTATGTCAATGCAATTTCAAAGAGTGAAATGCTAACTTTTTCAAGGTTATACATATACCTTAATCAACGTTCCACTTTGTATATGTACATTTCTATGTAATTTTAATTTAATCTTGGTGAATATGTGAATTAATAAAATGATATTTTTTTCAAGGTTATATACATACCTTAATCAAATTTCCGCTTTATATATGTACATAAACACTTTATATATGTACATTTTTTTTTATTTTTTTTTATGTATTTTTAAATTAATTTTGGTGAATATGTGAATTAATAAAAATATATTGTGTATAATTACATTAAGCATTAAAATAAAGGTTTTTTATTTCTTCAAATTTACTTTTACAATTAAATCAAAATGTAATGAAATTCAATATGAATAATGGATATAAATAATAATCAAAATGTATTATAACAGGAAGTATATTTCTTTGGTATTTCTATAATGAATTCTTATTAAATAAATCAAAATGTAATGAATTTCAATATGAATAATGTATATAAATAATAATCAAAATATATTATAACAAGAAGTATATTTCTTTGGTATTTCTATAATGGATTCTTATTAAATAGAATTTGTGAATTAATAAGATGATATTATGTATAATTATGTATTGAGAAAACAAGCAATGAAATAAAAGATTTTTATGTTTCTTTAATTTCACTTTTACAATTAAATCAAAATGTATTGAAGTTCAATATGAGTAATGTACTATAAATATTAATCAAAATGTATTATAACAACAAGCATATTTATTTGGTGTTTTGAGGATATGTTTTTATTAGGTAGAATTTTTTAATGTATTATGTTATTTTGTCAAAATATTTTTGATGTATATGGATGTTATATTGTTTTGGATGATTTTTAATAACTTCTATGTAATTTCATAATTTTTTTGGTGATTATTTAAACTAATATCATGATGTTGTGTATAAATGGATTAAAATATCCACTAAAATTTATAAAAAAATATTTTATATTATTTTTTTTAGATAATACAATTTCTTTTTTCCGATATAATTCACAACATTCAACCATTCAAGTTAACCCACCACACTTATAAATAACCCAAATTACGTTATGTATTGTTGAATAAATATACTTAAAGACTAGATATTAACCTATTCTTTTGAATGTTGGATATGAGGTAACCATTTAGGAGATAATCCTTGAATGGATCAATTCTCATGATCCGTATAAGACACCATTTCTTTTGATGCTCACAAGTCACACATTGTGAAATGTCATTTTGATTTAGATATAACAAAATAAGTGATAGGAACCTTTTAAAAATAAGGCACTTTTGAAACTTTGAGAAAATATTAGCTTCGATGCCACTTCTAACATTCTTGAATATCACAGCCAACTTTGTGCCAAGGTTCACGGGCATCAGAACCTTGAGAGTGGGCAAAGTGGGCTATAGATTGCATAGTAGGGAATTCCTTGCACATAGTAAATGAAGCCCTAGCCCAAACATCTTTCTAAACAATGGCGTAGATGAAACAATTCCGTCTCCAGTTTGAAAACATGCAATTGGATATACAAGTACAATTGTACACATATTACAGATCCATAATGCCAAGTATTGGAGTTCCAATGCTCTGCATTCTTAGACAAACATTTATCTATAGTCTTCCAAAGATGATATAAATGTCTAGTCAACTCACATGCCATGCCGTGTTAAACTTAGTGACCCATAGGTGTGTATATCCTAGAAGCACTACCTAAATCCCAAAATCTAGAGGCCCAATACTTGGTTATTTTGGCAATTTATTTCTTTCAAGACACGGGGAATCCGAGTTAAGGTACACCTTAGTATTTTAATTTTTTTCCAAGGGAGATGTTGTTGAGCACCCAAGGTCATGCAATGCATTCCCTTTTAGGTTTCAATGGATATTTCCACATGGCCTTGACCTCGTACAACCAAGTGTTTTGTTGGGAATTGAGCGTCAATATCTTATTTAGCCTCTTACATCAATTACTATCTTGGTGACAACCCAATGAAAGTCACTAGCCATTAATATACTTCTTCAATCTCTTGGGTTGGATCTATACACTTATTTCCATGATTAGTCCGAGTAAATTGGTTTGAAACTCGTCCCTTGTGATTACTTGAAACTCATCCCTTATAATTAGTTGATGCTTCGATTCACTTGGTTGAAAATTATTAAAATTCATAATCATACTCAAAACCATAATTTTCATTATAATAAATCTATACCATATAGAAATTATATTAACCATGTGCTCACATCAATTAGATAATTTAGGATATCAATAAATTAATACTATAATAAAATTATATCACCATTAATCAATACTACAATAAAATTATATAACCATTAAGTAGTATCCTTTATTAATGTTCGCTGCATTAATATCTTTCATTAATGTCGGCTACTTTAAGATACTTCATTAACCTAGTTCGATATACGTTTATATATACCTGTTTGTTCGATTCAGTTGAATAACCAGTCCTCGGTTGAATACTCCGTTGTTGGCTCTGTATATACACATTTCTTCCATTCAGTTGAATAATCCGTCTTCTACACATTTCTTCCGTTCAATTGAATAATCCGTCTTTGATTGAATACTCCGTTGTTGGCTCTGGAATCCATAAGCTCAAAACTTCAAAATTAGTAGCAATGGATTTGGAAACTTTAGTGAAAGAAATGAAGCATTCTATCAAGTCTATGAAGAAATCCAAATTTTATCTAGAATTCTTGAGGCAGATGAATGGCTCCCAGATAATGGGAGAAATGCGTAGGGTTCAACGTACAGACCCAAACCAGAAGCCGTTCAAGATGGTTTTGTATGAACTCGGAAGTATTGAAAATAGTGAGGCATCCCGGCTGCAATTGGCTCTGGCAATACTGTTGAAGAAAGATTCTTCCATACGCTTATATTACGGCCCCCATATGTCGAAACGTCTTCTAAGATATATTGTGGCAATTCTGAATGATGCGAGTACTCGTGAATTCAAGCTTCCAGTCGGATATCAAGAGGAGGAGGAGGCGTCAAAGATCACAAGGAGTAGACTCTGCGACGTCTTCAATCATTTTGCTTGGCATTTCTTTCGCTTCAGGGGTACCCAAAATGATCTTGATGATCTATTTAGACAGGCTGCTCTTCTGTGGATAGCAATATATTGCACCATGGCTAAGTCCAGTCAATTCTGCGCTAGTATTATTATTTCTGAGCTAGTATTATGTCTTGGGTTAAGTTGTGCACCGATCGGTATTTTGTATTTTGGGTGAAGTATAATGTATTGTGTTAAGTATTGCTGTTTATCAGTATTTTGTGCTTTAACTGATCTGATGTGCATTTTGGTTTTATATTTGGACCAATAAATAGCTATGTAAATTAAATTTATTATATGGTAATATAGTTTTATTTTTATTTGGACCAATAAATAGCTATGTAAATTAAATTTATTATATATCAATATAATTTTATTTTTAGTTTTGGCTTTATCATTTTTTACGATAAATAATTTTGACACTCAAAATTTTACGATAATTAATTTAAATGAGTGGAAAGGAAGAGAAAAAGAAAACAACTCAAATCTATATATTTATACAATGAGTTTTCAATGCAGAGGTAAAGATGCATTGTGGAAGGACAATTCATCTCTCTGAAATGTGTCTAAAGGAGAAGAAGGTTAAGTGATAAGTTCATTATGATTAGATAAACTCTTGGAAATAGAATCAACAAGTAAATAAGATAAAAAGTCTTACTTTCTACTCTAGATATAGGTAAAGATGCATTTTCATGGAGAAATGCTAAAAGAAAAATCTTTGAAATAACTATTCCACATGATTTTTGGCATGATCCAACCCAATTATACATGTTTTTTGAAAATGAAACATGAATCCAAAGATAGTACTCTCTACATCTCAAAAGGAGAGTACATTTATAAAACAAAAGGATACTCTCCACACCTTTAGGAAGGGAGTATATTCTCTAAATGCTTAGTGGTCAACCAAAACCACCACATTGTTCAAGTAAAAAATGTTAGTGGTCAACCAAAAAAACCACCTGATATCATTAAATAATAGAAGAATCTAAAATCTCAAGCTTCGATCCCTTCAAAAAAATCTCTCCTTGCACCTAGTACAGTATAATTTGAGTTGGGAAGAATTATTGCCACTAGTATAATTCACTTATAACAACAGTTACCAAAGCACTATTATGATGGAACCTTTCGAGTTTCTTTATGGGAGACCATGTCAGACACCTTTGAGTTGGGATCGGCTTGAGGATAGGGTCCTGTTGGGACTAGAAGCGATCCAAGAAATGGAAGACCAAATGCAAATAATAAGACAAAGGATCAAAGAAGCGTAGGATCGACAAAAGAGTTATGTCGATGCACGTCATGTTGACCATAGTTATGAAGTTGGCGATCGAGTCTTCTTGCAGGTAAAACCACACAAGAGTTCAATCAAGTTTGGAAAGGGAGTTAAACTCTCTCCTAGGTTTGTGGGACCTTTCAAGATTGTGGAAAGGAAGGGGATCGTGGTCTATCGACTAGCCTTGTCTGATTCTTTGAGGCGTATGCACAATGTTTTTCATGTATCTATTTTTAGACATTATATTAATGATTCTACACATGTTATTGACATGAGTTCCTTGCAGGAATCAGACGAGGGGGCACTCATGGCTGAGCCGATACACATCTTGGATCATCGCATTCGACAGCTACGACGTCGAAAAGTAGATCAGGTCAAGTTCCAGTGGGACAACTATAGTCTGCACTCGGAGACCTAGGAGGACGCATATGATATGCGCTAGCAGTTTCCATTTTTGTTTGATAGATAGACTTATTATACTATGATACACATTATTTTGGCACTTATATACTACGAAACTTCGGGATGTAGTTTAGACCAAGAGCGGGTGTATGTAATATCCCGTTCTTGCGTGCACTGAGCGAACTTATTCTTTGAGGACACTTGCTTGCAAGTGATCCAGATTATTATACTATTGGACATTTGATTATGATTATGAGGCATTATGGATATGATGACATGTTATTTTGATGTATTGACATAGACAGGTGTTATTGACTCGGTTCTCCTAAGTGTGTAGGACTTTGAACCTTGAGGATGCAGAGGCATCGATGAAACCCCTTGGACTCCAGATCGAGTCAAGGAGTGGACTATTGGGTTTTGATTATTGTAGATACGACATATGTACATCTGATTAGATGTTATGATGATTGATTATTATTGCTGACATCATTTGTTGATGATGCAAGCTAACGATAGCTTGCCGACCAGACTCAAATGTGGAGTAGAGGGGTCGCCCATGACAACCAGAGATGTTGAGGGAGAAGTGTGGACAACAACCCTGCCACAGCCTACTAGCACTCCCATCGTGGCTTGAACTATTGGTTAACGATTACCTAGTTCGAGAAGATCCACGATGCCATGAGGATAGACTACGAAAGTCACTCATGATTATTCTAATGGTGTACAATAAGGCATGGGCTTTTTTTCTTAGAAGCCCTTAGTCTTCCACAATATCACCTGGAAGAGTATTGAGTCTAGGGGTTTTTGATGTCTACCAAGTCAGTCAAGAGACGAGTGGCACCCTTAGAACACGTAGTGCATCCTCAAGGGCACGCCGCGCAAGGAAAATGGAAATAGGTGAATGGCACCCTTGGAGCACATAATGCTTCTTGAAGGGCACGTCGCGCAAGGAAAACAAAAAAAGGTGACTGGCACCCTTGGATAACCTAGCGTGTCCTGAAGGGAATGCCACAATTTCAATGGGTAAGTGAATAAACCTAGTCATCCTTAAAAGGAATGAGGAGATAAGTAAGATTTTAAAAACAAAAAAAACATTTTTCCCTAATAAAAAGGTCACCCAACCTAGGAAATCAAAATCCAGGTATAAGTAATACTTGTGGTATAAAAAAAAAGTAATAATTATAATTAAATATGCGATGAGAAGGGGGTAAGAATTTCAATTAATTTATTAAAATCAAATTACCTTGTTGGATTAAACTTAAAAAAAAAAGAAATGATTGTTTTTCTACATATGCTAATTAAATTTTATTAATTAAAAAGAGAAAGAGGTGTTTTTTCTACACTTCCTAATTTGAGTTTTAGATAAAAAGGGAAAAAATGAAAACTTAAAAGAAATAGGAAACTAAGGGAAAAAGGGGAAACATAAGGAAAATGATGAACGACTAACTTAGTAAGGAATCTTGCCTTTCAGAAATTTCTAATTACAAACTCAACTAAGAATTTAGTAAGGGTGTAAGTCATTTAAAATGTGTAAGAGAATACGGGGACACCAAGGAGCGATTTTAGGAATGATTTTAGGTGGGTGAGGGAAATAGAAATAATTAAATAATTAATGAAATTAATTTCTGGTGCAACTAGGGGGATGGGTGACATGTGTATGAGGGAGGTTTTTCTGAATTAAATTAATGAAAATTAAATTAAATGGGAATTTGGGAAATAAATCACTTAGAAACCCTGTAAAAAGGATGGAGGAGGAGGAGTATGGACATCATATTTTATGCGTAACATTATGTTGTAGAATTTTTTTATTGATTGACTTATCTTGTGGGAGTTGGGATATCCATCTCGGGTAAGGAGTAGTAGCTCGACCTTGCGAGGCGAGATGATTGCTATTTGTTGATTTTAAAATTTTATCTCAATTCATGCAAATAAAAAGTATACTCATTGTCATCATACAAGAGACATTTTAAAAATACTTCCATCCGCTAGCATTACCGCCGCCATGTGTCCAAACGTCTTCTAAGATATATTGTGGCAATTCTGAATGATGCGAGTACTCATGAATTCAAGGTTCCAGCCGGATATCAAGAGGAGGAGGAGGCCGCGTCGGAGATCACAAGGAGTAGACTCTGCGACGTCTTCTATCATTTTGCTTGGCATTTCTTTCCCTTCAGGGGTACCCAAAATGATCTATTTAGACAGGCTGTTGTTCTGTGAATAGCAATATATTGCACCGTGGCTAAGTCCAGTCAATTCTGCGCTCAGCCATGAATTCTGCAATGAGTTCTGAGTTAGTATTATGTCTTGGGTTAGGTTGTGCACCGATCGGTATTTTGTATTGTGGGTGAAGTATAATGTCTTGTGTTAACTATTGCGTCTTAGGTTAAGGTTTATCAGTATTTTGTGCTTTAACTGATCTGCATTTTGGTTTTATATTTGGACCAATAAATAGATATGTAAGTTAAATTTATTATATATCAATATAATTTTATTTTTAGTGTTGGTTTTATCATTTTTTACCATAAATAATTTTGACACTCAAAATTTTGACGATAGATTTTCGTGCTTTAAAATCTATATATTATAAAATGAAATATAATAATGAAATCAATACATTTATTATAAAATGTAATATAATAATAAAATTAATGCATTGTAATTTTTTTAATAATAAGCCTATACTATGACCAATAAAAAAATAATAAAAGTCTTTTAGCATTATTTAGTTATATAATATGATAAAGTTGTTTAAAATTGCTTAATTAGATCATTTTCATATTTAAATGGCGTTGAGAAATTCATAAATGGTATTTTTTTTTTATTAATTTATTCTAGTCTTATACTAATTTTTAAATTAATTATATAAATGATAATTATTTTAAATGGGTGGAAAGGAAGAGAAAACAATTCAAATCTATATAATTATACAATGAGTTTTCAATGGAGAGGTAAAGATGCATTGTGGAAAGACAATTCATCTCTGTGAAATGTGTCTAAAGGAGAAGAAGGTTAAGTGATAAGTTCATTATGGTTGGATAAGCTCTTGGAAATAGAATCAACAAGTAATTAAGATAAAAAGTCTTACTTTCTAGTCTAGATATAGGTAAAGATGCATTTTCATGGAGAAATGCCAAAAGAAAAAATCTTCGAAATAAATACATGATTTTTGGCATGATCGAGCGCAATTATACATGTTTTTTGAAAATGAAACATGAATCCAAAGATAGTACTCTCTACATCTCAAAGGGAGAGTACATTGATAAAACAAAAGGATACTCTCCACACCTTTATGAAGGGAGTATATTCTCTAAATGCTTAGTGGTCAACCAAAACCACCACATTGTTTAAGTAAAAAGGGTTAGTGGTCAACCAAAAAAACTACCTGATATCATTAAATAATAGAAGAATCTAAAATCTCAATCTTCGATCCCTTCAAAAAAATCTCTCCTTGCACCTCAAAGGCGAGAATATCATATAGTCGTGATTCAAGTTTTGAAGTTGGATTGGTAGTTTTTCATACATTTCTTAATCGAAGTTCAATTCATAAGTTTTAGATTGAAGACTAGAGATGATGCTAGTTATTGTTTCCTTACTAGTATAATTATTCAGACTTGTGATTAATGGGGAGATGTTAGATTGTGAGTCTCTATACAATCACAAAGTCAAGAAACCTTCGAATGAGTTGTAATCCTTATCTATTGATGATGTGTTGTCATGATCCCTTGATGAGTTTTTAGTGGGATCTAGATTTAGAAGTGGCCAAATTCATGTATTATAAATTGATATCATGATATCAATACATGAGTAGATAATGACATAAAGCCTTTTCTTCAAGTTCTTGTCTTGTCTTTCTTGTGCTCTATTTGTTAAAAATAGTTACTATTGACTTCTCAAGATTTGGATCTTGTGAAAAGAGTGCATTCATGGGTTTGGATCTTGGAATCACTAGAGAAATACCTCATTTAGATGCTCATTCACTTCGTCATTTGGACGAAAATGGTCTTGTAATGCTAGGATCTTGGATAGAAACAGGTGATGTTTTGGTAGGTAAATTAACGCCTCAAACAACAGAAGAATCTTTA
>SNQJ01S0022159.1:0-19748 GCA_010110895.2 Picea sitchensis | reverse complement strand
ATTGAACAAAACAGAAAGAAAAATTTCTATTTACCTGTCTCCAACGCGTAAAACCAGGTTTGTTTCTTTCTTGCAGTGATTTCGGAACTTCGTTAGACGAGACCTTTGAACTCTCCAACTTCCGATTGTCGAAATGCTGTAGAGAGTTTATCGGCCTTGAATTGGCCCTTAGTCTTAGATCAATGTGACCACACGCCTAAAGGTTAAAGCGTTGCTGGATTTTCGTGAATCGGAGAATAGCGATGCCTTTGCTGGTTCTCTGTCCCTCAAATTGCCGAAATCCAAAGTATCCTGGCGCTTATTCAAACGCCTTTTCGGGATTTCACGTTTCGGGACTTCGACGGTTTTGCTGCGACGATCCTGGTCCTTCGGACTCCCAGTATGCGAAATGCCGAAATTCCACCTTTGGAAAATTTCCTGTGATCTGACGGTCCAGATCCTTTCGGGATTTCGGGTTTCGCGACTTCACGAACCCTGTTAGCGAGCTCTACTGACTCCTCGATTCCCCGATCTTCGATTTACCAAAATGCCGAATTGGCTTCAAGGATCAACGATCCTCATTGATTTGAGATCAACGACTTAGATTATTTCAGACATTTGTGTATCGGTATTTCATGACTCTTGAGTTTACGATTTCGGGTTTCAGGACTTCCTGTTTCTTGATGTTGAGAACCTCTGGCTTCTCGATCGACCTTTCGGGACTTTCCTTTCGGGACTTTCCCCAAAGGCCTAGATTGTTTCCACGCATCCCCTTAAGATAGACGGTCCTCGTCATTTCACGACTTGCGACTCCAAATCCTTTGTTAAGTTGAAACCCTAGTAGCCGAGATGTCGACGGTTTGCTTGATCTCCACCACGTGTCCGAACGAATGGACAACTATGATCTTTTAGGGATTTTGGGACTTTCGTCGTGGAGTGTCGTGACCTTTCATCATCAGGACCTCCGATATCCTAAAATCTGAAATGATGAAATGACGGCACTTGGATCTGCTTCCACTTGTCCTTTGAGATGGACGGCTCGCAATCCTCTCGGGATTTCGTGATTTGTGATGTCGAGATTTTGCATATCGGGGTTGTGGAGAGCAGTCTCCTTCGCTCGTCCAACTCCCGATCCCCGATTTTGCGATTGGATCAGATCAACGGCTCACGATCTATATCAATCCAACGGTCCAAAATAACTCATGATTTTGCAATTCGCGAATTCTCACAGCTGTCTTCTGACATTTACACCTTGCGAGTCAGCGAAATGTCGAGATCTCACCATGTGTCTCTTGATGGACGGTCTAGTTGATTTCTAGATTTCGCGACTTCACAAGTTGAAATTATCTCTGTGCGCTCCAGAGGACTAAACCTCGTGCACTTTCTCACTGATCCAACGACAATCGGTCCTCTGTGCAAGATCTAATGGTTGAAATTCTTTCACCTTTTCCATGCTCTCCTCATCCCTTCTGAACTGGATTTCTGCCTTGGATCTGTTCGCGGGATGAATCTTACGGCCGCGATGGTTGTTCTTTGAACCTGAGACATGTTCTTTACTGCCTTTGCAAGGATTTTCTTCTGCGGAAGAAAAATTCAAGATTTTTTCAAAGATTTGAAAGAATTTCACAAGTTCTTTGAATCTTAGAGTTTTCTGCAGCAATCTTTGATGGATTTGAGAGAATTCCCGTAAATCTTTAAATGATTCTTCCTTCTACAGGAATCTTTAACGAATTTGAACGAATTCTTCAAGAGTTCCCACCTCCTCCAGCGCTTCTTCGTGAATCTTTGACGATTCTTGAAAATTGTACACGAACTTTTACTATTTCTTCCTTCTCAGTCTCCGCTTCCTTCTCGTGTTTCTGCTCCTTGAAACTTTCGAGCGTAGTACGCTCTGCGACCTCGTGTGACCTTCTTATGTTGATATTTTGAGCGTATGACGGTCTGCTTCCTCGTGGAAGTTTCCTGTGAGGATCTTTCGAGAGTATGACGGACAACTCTCCAAGCCTTGTGAAAAGTTTGTGTCGAATGCTCTCAAGATCCATGTAAGCTCTGCGCTGTTTGAGGATCGTGTTTCTCTCCAGCCTGTGTGAAGAGGCTTACTGCTGAAGCTCTGATACCATGATAAATTGTGAAGCAAGAAATGTAGAAAGAAAGAATAGAACAGAAAACAGTATATTAGAATATAAGAAGAAGAGTACAAAATGAGTACATGAAGAAGATCATGAAGAAGTAAGTGAAGGAGTACTATGCAAAGGGAGATAGTTGAGCTAAATGGGCTCAAGCAAAACAAGAATAGAAAGTACAGCTAGCCAGGACATCTGGCAGTGTACAGTCAGCCTGTTGAGGTTACATTATATTTAACACTCGAGGTTTACCTTTGACGCTGACCATGATTTGCTCAACGTTTATGGGAAAGATACTTCACTTCGTTCCATTTTCTCGAAATGGGAGATTCTCCTCGAGTCAACTGTTTTTGACTTCCTCCTTCGCACCTAAGTATCCTTGCACCGTCGCGCTTAAGTTAGAATCTTTACTCCAGTTGATGCACCTAAGGAGATTGTCTTGTATGTTGGTGGGGTTCCTATTCTCGCAGCACTTAAGAGGTCAGAATCTGTTAGGTAGATATTCCAAAGGATTCTCTACAGTAGGCGACTATTCCAGATTGGAACAAGGAAATAAAACTTCATGGAGTTATTGGGAAGACTCCCGAAGGCCCCACAGATTTCTCAGTTAGAACAGATCTCGCTCTTGGTGTTTAACTCTAAGAAACCTAATCCAAACAGATACAGTGACCGAAAATCCTATTTATTGTTCTTATTATGAGTGTATTTTATTACTGGAGTTATTGGAAAGATTCTTGAAGGCCCCACAGATTTCTCAGTTAGAACAGATCCCGCTCTTGGTGTTTAACTCTAAGAAACCTAATCCAAACAGTTACAACGACCAAAAATCCTATTTATTGTTCTTATTATGAGTTGATTTTATTACTGTTCATTATCATTGGAAGTTAAGTGGGCATTGAAGTCCTTAATTGTTGAGTCAAGTTGATTTCTTGACTCCTTAAATGGACATGCAATGGCTTAAATTCTATTCTATCGCTGAGCGTGGATGATTTTATTATTGGGTGTTATAATGACCATGTAAGGGAGCATTAAAGGTAATATTTTGTTCTTAAGGTAATTCTTAAGAAGACTTCATCCTTATTGGGGTCTTATATTTGGTTGTGTTTAAAAATAGAACTCTTCTTGTTTCGCCTAAGAAGAATTCACTTCTTATAGGTTGTTGGATGTGTAATTTAATTTGATTCCTTTATATAATTCTTAATAAGTTAAAAGGAAAGGGTAGTTGAGCCAATTGTAGACTTTAATAATTACAGAAGCTTAGCGCACTTGGAAAATGGAGCTTGACCATAGTGATCCAGACTTGTTAGAAATTCTAAGGATGATTAGATTAAATCTCCATCTGTTCGAAATTGGACTCATGTCCCTATGGTTTTTAATCCTTGTGTACTATTACCCTTACTTTTTCATTTAAATTATTGCTTGAAGTTTGATTCAGTAGAGTAGATTATTAGTGTGCTTGATCACAAGCGAATTATTTTCTCTATTCTTGATTTAGGGAAAAATCTCTTATAATTCCTTGCAATAGAAGTGTGAGGTAACATTGGAAACCTTCCACATTGTTTTTGGGATCGACCCCCTTAGTTCTTAACGAGGGATGTGCCATGATGTGACTTCTTATCATTTATATTATGAATGTTCTTATTGGTTTTATATAATGGATACATAATGTAAAAATTTGTTGTTAAATTTAATTATTTCTTAAGAAGATTGATTTATTTTCTTATGGGTTCTCCTGATGAAATTGTAATTATAGCCTTTCTTTACATCCTCCTAGAATATATTAAAAAATGAGATTTATAGTTAAGCTACATAAGGTTAAGATTGTATTTATTCTCTTGACTTATTATTTCTTCTGAATATCCTTTTAATCATTTACACTCATTGTTGGTTGAAAAATGATAAGTATAGTAGAATATCTTGTTGCGCCTTGAATTATTGGCGATTAGGTGAATTGATGATCTAGTTCGGGTTGTGGTTTATGTTGGATTAATGGGATTTAGATACCTCCTTGTTCCTTAGAATAGTCACCAGTTGTGAGACCTTAAGTGGTCAAAATCAATCCGATGAATCTTGGACTTGAGTGTTTCTTATCTGTCTTGGTGGTCCTAACCATACATGATAGGTTGGGCAGGTAGTTTCCTTAATTTATAACTTGAGATATGTTGATCGAATTTTAGCAATGTTGCTTCAGTTGATCGTGATGTGTTGAATTTGCTTCGCTATTTTATGATATGTGTTGTTTATGGATTGTTATTTATTATGATGATCTGTTAATCGTATGTCATTATTTATTACAAGATGTGATTGATTATGTTGCACTATTAATTATGTTAATGCGTTGCTTATGTGTCATTATTTATTATGATGATGTCTTAATGATGTGTCATTATTTATTACAATGATGTGATTAATTATGTGCCGCTATTAATTATGTTAATGCGTTGGTTATGTGTCGTTATTAATTGGGATGATGTGACTATGGTGTTTCTATTCATTATGTGGTGACATTTAATTTCCTAATGCAGAAAAAAAATATTTACCTCTTTTTGTAAACACTAATTGTTACCGTAACGGAGGTGATGTTACATATGGTATCAGAGCGAGGTTCAACCATACGATTTTGGAACGTTACGCCTTTCCCCGCGTTAAACTTATGACTTAGACCTTATCGCTAATTAAAAATTGAAATTTGTCCATGCAAGTAATCATGGTTAGAGAATGTCATGGAGATAGACGACGTGGTGTTATGGGAGGAGGTGCGATGCCTCCAGTAGCATCCATGCCAGAGGGCTCTAACCCCCGAGGAGAAGAACAAATCCTTGAGTAGGATTAGGTTGTTGTGAGATATTTGGGTGGTTTGATGAGGTCCTTTCACAGGATGTGAGAGGCCTTGATTAACTGACTAGATAGAGATGAGGCCAGGGCACCTGTATCTAATGAGGGTTCACAACACACTCCAGATGGTAGTGGTAGCATTCACAGAGAACTCGAGAAGGTGAATTTTCCCGAGTTCATGGGTGTCACGGACGTCTCAACCGTCGAGGCATGGTTGGAGAACATGGTGATGTGATTTCCACTTCATGACTACACCTCCAACATGAAGGTCCGCATGACAGTATTTTAGCTAAAGGGGAGCGTTCTTCTATGGTGGAAGATGTGTCATGGGAACTGTTCGAGGAGTGGTTCCGCTAGAGGTATTTGTCAAAGAAATTCATTTAGCACCAACTCAATGATTTCAATGACTTACGACATGGTTGTCATATGGTGTCGGAGTATGAGGCCAAATTTATGGAGCTACTTCAGTATGTTCCACATCTGAACACAAAGAAGCTAAAGGTCAACAAGTTTGTGTCCAGCCTTAAATTCAACATTCACGCAAAGGTGAGGATCCTAATGCCTTAGACGTTGCACAATGTAGTCCATAAGACCCCCATAGTTGAGGATGAGTTGACCAGTGGGGGTCAGGGTAGGGATCCTACAAGACTGATTGTACAGATGACGTTAGGAGTGCAGTAGCATCAGAAACCGGTCATAGAAACATCAGGGTATTGAGATACATATAAAGGAACCATGTTCATGACACCACGATGAACGAGTCCTCAGCAAAGGACTCCCTATAGTGGACCATTTCCTCAACAACAGTGTCACCCGCAATAACAATACTTTAGGCATGTTCAACAGAATAGACCAAGATCTCAAGATGGTAGGCCAATAACTTCTACTTCAGGAACCAGGAATATTGGATCAGAGACCGAATGTTAGACATCTAGAGATCCACATTACCAGCAAGACTGTCTGGTTGAGACGGCTAGAGCGGTTGGATCAACATGACACCCTATAGTTGGAGATTTGGGCAAGGACCATAGGATTCATGCAACAATGAATAACCACCTGGCCAAGAACGATTCCACTGTGCTCGAGGCATCAAGTACCATCGCCGAAAAAACTTTTAGTATTTTTATAGATGCAGGTTCTAGAGAGAGCTTTATTTCTAGTGCATCACTAAAGAGAATTAAGGTAAAGGCAGTCGAAAAGGACGAGTTTAGATATGTAGAAATGGCTTCGGGTGCCAAACCTATATGTCATTAAATTAGGATCTTATGAAATAGAGATCGATATGGACTGGTTGGAATCACATGATGTGATACTCAACTATAAGACGAAACGATTAATTTTGACAGATGATGAGGTATAGAGAAGAGTGATTGTTGGAAGAAACCAGGAAGTGTCCTTGAGGTTTGTTTATTCCCTATAGCTACAGAAGAGCATGCACAAAGAATGTAAGTTATATGCAATATTGGCGCTAAACAAAAAGGGTGAGGTGGAAGGATTAGAAAACCTTTCGTTAATCCAAGAGTTTGATGACATGTTTTCAGAAGAGTTACCAGGTTTTTTGCCCAATAGAGAGTTGGATTTTACAATCGACTTAAACCTAGAACTAAACCGATAGCAAGAACACCTTATTGGATGTCAATGCCTGAGTTACATGAGTTGCAAATGAAATTGAAGGAGTGGTTGGACTTGGTACTTATGTGTCCAAGTGTGTCGCCTTGGGGTGCGTCTATTATTTTCATAAGAAAGAAGGATGGGTGATGGAGAATTTCTATGGACTACCATTAATTGAACAAGATGATGATCAAGAACCAATATCCATTTCCAAGAATATACGATTTGTTTGATAAAATGAAGGGTGCAACGGTTTTTTCCAAGATCGACTTGAGATCGAGATATCACCAATTACAAATTAATGAGGAATATATTCTTAAGAATGCATTCAAGAAGAGGTTTGTAAATTATGAGTTTACCAATTTACCATTTGGACTAACACACACCCTGCGGGTATTCATGAGTTTGATGAATGGGGTATTCTACGAATACTTGGACAATTTGTTCAAGTATTCATTGATGACATACTGATATATTATCAAACGACATAAGAACATGAGGAACATTTAATCTTGGTATTACAGTGTTTATGAGAAAAACATTTATACGGGAAACTGTCGAAATGTTATGTTTACCAATCAAAGAGTGCACATTTTATTCTTGTACGTATTATGTATCAGGTGCCAGACATAGCCAAAGTTTTTATCAATGAGAATGTAAGGTTACATGGTGTGCCAAGTAGGATCATATCCGATCTAGGATCAGTGTTTACAGGACAATTTTGGACTAGTTTCCAAGAGGCTTTGGGAACACAACTGAACATTAGTACAACATATCACCCTGAGATAGAGGGGAATACAGAAAGAACAAACCAAAATTTGGAGAATATGTTTCATATGTATGTAATCGACCAACAAAATTGTTGGGAATAATTCTTGCCACTACTAGAGTTTGCATATAACAACAACTATCAAAGTACCATTAAGATGGCACCATTTGAGTTTCTTTAGAGGCATCCATGTCAAACATTGTTGAGTTAGGATCAACTTGATGATATGGTCCTGGTGGGACTAGAAGTGATCAAATAAATGGAAGAACAAATGACCAATTTTTTGTTAAGAACCAAATAAATTAATACAAAGGAACCACAATAGATATATAAGAACAATATGAAAAAACATTTTTATTACTATCAAATCCTTGAGGTAGGGAAACACCATACAATGGATCCTATTATGGAAGCGATCCTCTCCTGTTAACTTGCCTCTTTGAGGGGAAATCCTCCTATTGAGATACCACTCATAATACATTACTTCTCTTTATATCTCAGTACATTTCTTGAACCCCTTTATATAGTGCTACCATCACCTAAGAACATTCTAGAGGAGGAATCTTCTAGAAGTAGAACCTTCTAATAAGTCCTCTTAAATTTATTATAGCTAACTACCCATTTATTATATCAAACTACCATAGTGGGCCTTATTTAATAATATAGTGGACCTAGTCCACCTTACATTGAATAGCCTCCATTATTATCACTATGGACACTCTAGGCCCCCCCACTACCTCTCTAGCTACTTAGCATTCCATACCCCTTATGAAAGCGTTGTCCTCAATGCTTGATGTAAAACCATATACCAAGGTCCCATGGATAAGTGTGGACCATAGTGGTGAAGTAGACTAGAGAACCAGGGTCCTAGTGAGAAATGGAAGCCACCATGTTCAACTAGTCCAACTACCATTGTAAACCAGGTTCCCATGTCCAATTTCCCATGTGAACTCCACATGGAAGATATAGGCACTCAATAACCAACTGAAAATGATGCTCCCCATACTGACAAATGTCATGTGGATCCAAATAAGAATATCCATCCACATAGTGGGAAATTGTCAAAGTTGAATATGGAAGGAACAATACCATTGTAGAATATGCAGGCTGGACACTGGTAATAATAACTAGCTCTTGATGTGTCACATTGATGTTCTCTATAGAAGGTGGAGTAGAGTCATCAAATAAAAGATGGAAGTGGTTGTCATCCCAGAAATGACAACTATGTATGTGCCAATCATCACAATCACCCTCCAAATCATACCAAGAATGCATTTCTTGATGATATTCATTCATGATGCCTGCCATAAGATATGTCTCTTGAAGGAGAGACAATGATAATTGACTATTGTGATAACGATCTCTTTGGTCTTGTATATCGGCTTTGAATGCTTCAATCAAGTGTAGAATTTCGTTGAGTTGAGAGTGCATATCCATTGGAAACACCACATATAATATACCAAAAGAAAACTCTTAAAATTATTTATCCAATCACACTGATATGGTAGCAATATGAGCACCCTATAAAAATTTATGAAATCTACAGTTCTATCGCCGTCACGAAAAAACCCAAAAAATAGAACAATAAATTACGACAGAAAATCGCTACTTTTCTGGAAAAACACTAAAAAACTGTTGAATTTAAAATGTTTATAACTTCACTTCCCGGACTCCTTTTCGGTTGATTTTTTTTTTTGAAATTGTGTATTTTTTCGAGAGGAATTAAAATACGCAATTTTTATTTTCCAAATTCATCTCATAAAGCTTCATATATGAACCTGAAGTGTGTCTCCCTCTTTTTCTTCCCTAGAAAATTTATGCAAAAAGAGCAAAAAATTCTTCTCTTCTTTTTCCAGGGAAAGTGCTCTAATACCAATTGTTAAGTACCTAGACCAGATATGAAGATATAATTCAATGAGGCCAAGAATAAACCATAAACCATTCACCATAATATGCACACAAGAATATAGAAAACCCTTGAGGTAGGAAAACACCATACAATGGATCCTATTATGGAAGGGATCTTCTCTTGTTCACTTTCCTCTTCGAGGGGGAATCCTCCTATTGAGATACCACTCACAATACAATACTTCTCTTCATATCCCATTACATTTCTTGAACCCTTTTATATAGTGCTACCATCACCTAAGAATGTTTTAAGATGATGAATCTTCTAGAAGTAGAACCTTCTAAGAAATCTTCTTACATTTATTATATCTAACTATCATAGTGAGCCTTATTTAATAATATAGTGCACCTAGTCAACCTTACATTGAATAACCTCCACTATTATCATTATGGGCCTTCTAAGGCCCCCACTAGCTCTCTAGCTACCTAAGGATCTTATTATGGAAGGGATCATCTCGTGTTCACTTGCCTCTTCGAGGAACCATCCTCCTATTGAGCTACCACTCACAATAAAATAATTCTCTTTATATCCCATTACATTTCTTGAACCCCTTTATATAGTGCAACCATCACCTAAGGACATTCTAGAGGATGAATCTTTTAGAAGTAGAACCTTCTAAGAAGACCTCTTACATTTATTATATCTAACTACCCATTTATTATATCTAACTATCATAGTGGACCTTATTTAATAATATAGGGGACCTAGTCCACCTTACATTGAATAGTCTCTATTATTATCACTATGGGTCCTTTGGGTCCCCCCACTACCTCTCTAGCTACCTAGTAGTGACCTCTTAAAAGGAAACAACAAATATAATAATACATAATATAATAACAATAACTATAATATACTAAAAAAGATTATAATGTAATCATGAATATAGAATTATTATATCTAGCTAAAAAAGAACGGAGAGCATAATAATATGATATAGTTAATTTATATATATAAGGCATAATATATAATAGAAAATTATTGTCTAATACATCTATACCATATAATGATATTACATAATATTATATCATTTATTGTGTGTGCCTAAGAATACAAATATTTGGTTATTATTTTATATCTTCGTCTCATAACTATATAATAATCCAACTTACATAGAAAACTATTAATAATGAAATAATGTAGATTACCCTTCTTCTTTTACTATTTTAATATTTTTCTTAGGTGGTCCATTTAATAACCTAAATTTATTTTAATGATTGATAAGTTGCTTAAATTTTATTTTAATGATTAACAAGTGGCATAAGTGTAAGAGTCGAATGATTGGTAGAGTCCTTACTTGGATGTTAAAAGCCTAATAACATAAATCTAATAAAATCTTGTTATTACATTTACATTGTATATATAAGTATATATAAAGATATTTCTTTTAATGTGTTTGATTTAATGAATTATGAATAGATTTGATTTCTTAATATAAATTATAATTCATTTATTACATGCTCATATTATTCACTTATATTTCTTATATTTTTTTACGTTTGAGAAAGATTTTAGAGAAGGATATGATGCTAGAAATTTGCTATCTAAATTACTCACAAAAGTCAAGGGAATTGGTCATCTAATTTCAAATATTTCTCGTACTATATCTTTCACATTAACAATATAACTTGAAGAATGTTGAAAAATAAATTAGTTATATTTGTGTCAAATCAACCCTAATCATCAAAGATTTTCCAAAAACAATGACATTTACTATTCCACATATTTACACTTGTCAGTGTATTAAGGAAACGAAATTACATATAAATTTATAAGGAAACCATATTAGGAAATTAAATATAAATTTATTTTATTTTAAGTAATAAAACAAAATTATTTTTTTTAAATCTCAATGTATACTTTGAATAAACTTTCCATATAATGATATTTGAATTCCGTTCCGTCATGTTTTGGTTACTCATAGCTTTGTCTTTTAAACTTCTCCTTTGGTGTTAATGAAAATGAAAATCTTTGAACCCACTGCTTAGGTTTTCTTGACTCATCTTCCCTCTCATTTTCAAGGATAATATTTTGTATTGAAATAAAATTTGTCCAAAAGGATTTGCATCCACTTTTGACTCTAGGAACTATATCAATATTGTGACCACCTCACATCAATTAAGTACTTTGTGATTGTAATAAGTTCAACCGTAATGGAATTATATCTACCATGTACTCGTGAATTTAGGGTTCCAATGAGATACCATGGCTAAGTCCACTAAATTCTAACGTGTCTTTGCAATGACTTCTGCACTCAGCGAGGTTGTACACATATCAATATTTTCTGTTTTCAGTATTTTGGGTTAAGTATAATTTCTCGAGTTAAATTGTAGACCGATATCAATGTTTTGTGTTTTAACTCATCGATACTTTGGGTTTTATATTTTGACCAATAATAGCTATCACTTAAACTTTGTTATATATCAATATAGTTTTCTAGTTTTGTTGTCATTTTTTTAAAATATTTTTTAAACTCCAAGTTTTGACCTTATAATTTCACTTTAAAATCAATATATTATAAAATAAATCAGTAAATTTATTGTAAAATGAAATTAATGTTTCTTAATTTTATTAAGAGTAATAAAAAATAAAAAAGTCTTTATTGTTGTTTAGGTTGATAAGTTGCTTAAGATCGATTAATTACATATTTTTATACATAAATGTGTTCACATCCATAATGGTCTTTTTTTTATATTTTATTTATTTATTTTATATTAAGTTTTAAATTGATAATATAAATTATAATTAATTTAATTTGATAAAAATAAAAATAAAAGAACAATTTAAATCTACATAATTATATGAGTTTTCAAATTTAAGTTGTGTTATTGAAAATTTGGTATCTTTGTTTTCTAGCAATAAAAAAAAAAAAAATTATATGAGAAGAAGAAAATTTAGAAGAATTATAAATCCATTGCATAGCCCATACTCTCAACTTCGTCACACATTTCATGGATTCAAAATCCAAGTTTGTATGCTCAATATATCTATATTTCCATCTAGCTGGTAAAATAACACTTCCTCAATATGCAGCAAAGCTAATTTTTCTTGGAACTAAGAATTCTTGGAACTGTGATCATTCTCATGGAACCACACCATTTCTTGGAACCATGTCCAAATTTTCATAACCATGTTTAATTCTTGGAACCATGTGTTTTCTTTAAACTAAACTCTTGGAACCATTTTGGAACCATTCATCTCTTGGATCATCTCTTGGAATACATCACACATCTTCCTCTCCTCTCTTACTATTCGACACTTAGAATATTTCTTAAATTCCTTATCCCTCCATTTCCTTTCCTTCTTTTCCATTTCCCATACATAGAAGTGTTTTGAAATTCATACATTGGGTTCAAAGCATACATTAGGTTCAAAATATTTTAAACTTTATGCATCGGGTTCACATCCTCCTTATCTCTCCCCTCACTCAACTTCTCCCCTTCTCATCCAACCGACCAATCTACATGCCTTAGTCATTTTTCCTTATCTCTCCCCACTCCTTATCTCTGCACTCCCCTGCCTTATTTATTTATTATCAATGTAGGTCTATTAACTCTGTAGGTTCATATCCCTTATCCCTCCACATCCCTCACACCTCTGACAACCCACCCCTCTCTCCTCCCTCCTTATCTCTCGACTCTCCCTCACACCCATCCGATCGATCCTATTTGTATTGCTCCACACTTCTCTCTCCTTACCATTACCCCCTTCTCGTTCCACATTCCCCATACTTCCCATACTTAGCTTATATTTTAACTAATTCCAAAAATTATTAACCTATGAAATCACTCCACATGGCAGCCAACTATTGATGACACATGGCAGTGAATAACCTCAAGACATGTAATAGATTTGATATCCAATAACAACGTGACATATGGAAATTATGTGGACACTTGTAATGTACCCCACCTCTTGATGAACAGGGTTGGAGAGACTCAGTAGTCTAGTTGTCCCCACTAGACTATAGTCTCATGCATTATGGGGACAAAGTCAACCAAAAGCCATTACCTAAGCACACCGTTATATTATTGAGTTGACTTTGGGAAGAAAAGGTAACTAAAGGAAGGAAAAGAGCATGTGAGGAAAAGCTAGGAGTTAACCCTAGGGGTTAGCTAACTCAACAGAGAAATAGAATTGGAGTATAAAAGAAAGGAAGGGCTCACTTCTCATTCACTCTGGATTATTATTACATTTTTCGTTTGGGCTCTTGAGCACAAACAATCTTGAGGGTTTTGAGACTAAAAACCCTAGAGATCAACTCGGTGGTGAAATATCCCACCTCTCTTGATCCAAGATTTGTCTCGGGGATGAAATACTCCACCCACACCATTCTACAATAGCTACAGGTACCATCAGGCAGTCAAGGAAGGAACAAGGTGCAACCTTGGGGGTTTTCGGCAAGGGGGGCGTATAATTGAATGAAGAAAGAATCGATATAGGAGATAGATGAGGTTTTTTTTATTATTGGGCATATGGGTTTTCTCTGTAGGGCCTCAGCCATCATTCCTAGCATATTTGGAGAGAGGTTTACTTGCCATTTGATTTACTAGATATTGGCAAGAGTTGGAGAGAATGAGGGCACATTGTGGAAAGAGATTTAGTCAGTTTGGAGGAGTAGATATTCATCATTTAGCTGGAGACTTCACCAAGGGGTTTGTCTTTTCCCGATCTACATTCTCAACAAGTTTCATATCATTTAGAGGCTCCTAGCACTGAGGCCGAATTGTTGGGTCTCTACAGTCATTGAGGAGGGCACACTACAATAGGGGGTTTAGCTAGTTGGAGGAGCAAATCTTCAGTATTTATCTAGAGACTTCACCCAAGGGTTTATATATCCTCGATATACACTTCCATCCATTTACATAGAATTTGGAGGCTCCTAGCAAGGAGGTCGAATGATTGGGTCTTTGCAGTCGTCTAGGAGGGTGCAATTTAGTTTGGGGTTTCAGTTATTAGAGGAGCATATCTCTACCTTCTAGTATGAGACTTCAGGAGGTGGTTTATCTTGCCCCAATCTATCATTCCATTCAGTTTTAGGGCATTTGGAGGCTTTGAGAAGCAAGGCCAAATTATTGGGTTTCTACAACCATCTAGGAGAGCGCAATTTACCTACGGGGATTTGGATCTGGATATTGGAAGGAAAGAAGTTAATCTTGTTTCGATATTCAACTTATTATGTAGCCTTGGAAGGCTTATATATTTATTATTGATCATTTTGTACCAGCTCGTATTCCAGCTAGAGGCTTTATTTGATATTCTTCCAGATCTACAAATCAGTTGTACCAGATTCTCTATATTATCTAAATAAAGGCTAGATATGTGTTATTTGGTTCTATAATTGGTGCCTCTTGTTATATCTTGTCCTTCTTTATGATGCATCTTTAGATATATGTCTACATGCTTTGATAATCAAACATATAAAACTAATACACAACTGTATGAGAAAACCTGCTTACACACATCTAAACATCAATAAACAATGAACAATTAGTGTTTCCAACGAAAAAACTAGCTTGAGAACATTACAGTGGTATCAGAGCGTTAATCCTCCAATCTAGTGGGGATTAGCACATGCATAAATTCAATGGTATCTATATGGGAAGACACAAAAAGAAGAAAGGTGAACCAGAGGCAGACATGGAAGGTTCAGGTGAGTACATTGAGCCACAAGTCCTAGCAAGCTTTGTAAAAGACTTACAACAATCCATACACTAGACAGAAAGTGCATTGGTGTACCATCTACAGGAAAACCAGGAGGTTATGCGTAGGGGGCAGTTTGAGTTGAAGGAGACCTTGGAGATGGTAAATTCCAGTCAGGATAAGATCTTGTAGGTCCTATTACATTTGTCACATGCAGGAAAGGGGCCAGAAATATATGCAAATAGAGAAGCCAATGGGTCTCATGGGGAGACTAGACCTCATCAGGAGCAAAAATTTCACTACCACACTGAAGGGAATAGTTTTGGAGGAGGATATCCTAAGGGTATAACACACAATAAAACTACCCCTAGGCCCTACCTACCATCATTCTTGGATAACCAGACAAACACAAATACCAAGATGAGATTGAGAATAATTTTGAGCAGTATGCCAGGGAATATAACTCACTGAGCACAAGGATCCAAAGGAAAATCACACTGGATAAATATTATGGGATAAAATTTAGGGGTAAACCCAAAATGTATCACATGAATAACTATGAACTAAACCACATGAAAGATAAGATGGAAATCCCATACTTTGATGATCTTCCAAGGTGACTACACAAGCTTGGGTGCATAAGCTTAATAGCTACCTAAAAATTAACCCAATGAGAGAGATGGATTCCATCATGCTTTCCACCATGTACTTGGAAGGAAAATCTCATGACTCGTGGTACCATGGGTTAACTACACTAGGCCACAATCAGATATCTTCTTACACAGAGTTTACACAGAGGTTTATTGACATATTTGACTAGGGGGATCCAGAGCTACATTTCAGGGAACTCACCCAACTCAGGAAGACATGGTCACCAGAGGTATATATAGAGGATTTTCAGAGGATAATAGTTATGGTGCAGGATGTGTCTCAAGTGATACTGATGATTATCTTCATAGAGGGATTGATGGAACCCTTAAGGGTTTGGGTAAAGGATCTGAAGCCTACCAACTTACATGATTATCTATGGAAGAGAAGGTACTTGCGATCAACATCAAAGACTAGATTTACCCCTAGACTACCTTTAAACATAGGGGGAAGAGACCAAAGACCTCCCATGAACCAAGGGGGGCGAGACCAAAGGGGGTTTGACAGAGGAAGGGGTAGAATGGATGAAACCACTAGGAGGGAATTGAGGAGGAAGTGGTTGTGCTATACTTGCAAAGAGCCTTGGGACCTAACACACAAGTGTATGGAAAAACGCAAGGCACACTACATTGAAGTGATTTTTGATGATGATGAATACGAAGGTTTTGACCACCTGTAGAACATGGAGGCAGATCCCACCAAAAATGTTGAAGATGAAGATGCAAGTCACGACCTTGCAACAAATGAAAAGGTAACATTGGAATCCATCAGTGGGGTACCCAAATTCAACACCTTCAGGATGAGAGGGGTGTTACAGGGGCATAAAGGTTTAGTTCTCATTGATAGGGGTGCTTCACACAACTTCATTGATTCAACCCTACTACAAATAAGACACATACCTACTATTGAGTTTGAAGGATTCAGGGTGGCAGTAGCAGGGGGGCACACTATGCCTTGTGACAGGTATATTCTGGGGATGAAGCTTACATTGGGTAGGCATGATTTGGCACAAGAATTCTATGTGATGGACCTTCCAGAAACTAATATCATCCTTGGAACTCAATGGCTTAGTATGTTGGGGCCAATCACTACCAACTACAAGACCATGGAGATGTCCTTCATAGAGGAAAATGGGAAAAAGGTGGTTCTCAGGGGCATGACAGGAAACACACCTAGGGTGGTTACAACAAAACATATGGAGTCCATTTTCAGGAGAGAAGACATTGCATATGAAGCCGAATGTATAATATCAGTTTAGGTGGATAAGAAATGGGAGACTCATTACTCACCAGAGATTCATAGGATCATCAACATGCACAACAAAGTCTTTGATCCCATCCCAGCAGGAGCACCACCATATAGGGGCTTTGAGCACATCATAGAGTTGGAGGAGGGAGAAAAACATGTCATCACCACTCCCTACACACACCCAAATAAATACAAATATGAGATTGATAAGGATATTAAATAACTGTTAGACATGGGCCACATTAGGCCAAGTTCCAGTCCCTTTGCATCTTCAATGGTGCTAGTCAAAAATAAGGATCGGACCATGTGCATGTGCATCTGCATTGATTATAGGGATTTGAATAAGAAGACAATCAAGAACATATATCCCATCCATAGAATTGATGAGTTGTTGGATTAGCTTCATGGGGTTGTATACTTCACAAAGATTGACTTACGCTCTGGCTATCATCAAATAAAGATGAGGGATAAAGATGTACCCAAGATTGCTTTCAGATGTCTTTATGGTCATTATGAGTTCTTAGTGATGTCTTTTGGGATGATTAATGTGCCAACCACCTTCCAATATTGAATGAACCATGTCTTCAACAAGAAATTAAGGAAGTTCTTCTTAGTATTATTTGATGAATTGTTGATCTATAGAAAGACTTGGGAGGAGCATCTTTAGCATGTAGAACATATTATGGCTATCATGGAAGGGAAATATCTGTATGATAAGGAATCCAAATGTGAATTTGGAATTACAAAGGTCCTCTACTTGGGACACATCATTGGGGTGAAAGGGGTTCAGGTACACCAAGAGAAGATACAAGCTATACTTGACTGGCCCGCACGTAAGACCCTCACATAATTGAAGAGGTTTATTGGCATCTATTGCTATTATAGGAGGTTTGTCAAAGGATTCTCTCAAATTTGTGCACCTTTGATCGATTTGACCAAAAAGGGATCCTTCAAGTGGATTCTAGAGGCACAATTGACTTTTGACAAAATAAAAAATGTGATGTGTTTGTGACCAGTCTTGGCTCTACCAAATTTCCCACAAACCTTTACAATGGAGTGTGATTCCTCATGGGAGGGAATTGGAGTAGTGCTTATGCAAAATAGGCACCCTATTTTCTATGAAAGAAGAAAATTGAGGGGTCCTAAGCTTCTCTACACCATCTATGATAAATAGATGTTGGCCATCATGCATACATTAGATAAATTCAGGCAATATTTAGTAGGAGTGAAATTTGTAATGAGGACAGATCACAACAGTCTCAAGTATTTTTTGGATCAAAAGGACTTAAATGAGAGGTAACATAAGTGGGTTAGAAAGATACAGGATTATGACTTTGACATTGAGTTTGTCAAAGGGAAGAATAATGTGGTGGAAGATGCATTTTCCACGAGACCATCAATTTATCCTATGACTGACATCTCGGTTGACTGGAAGGCCCACCTTTTGGTGGAATACTCAAAGAACTAATTTGCATGTGAATTGATGGATGGACAGGTGCAAGATGAATTATGGATGACATCATATATTACAAGGGTTGAATATTCTTGGATCCTGAGTCAACCTTTAAATCCAAGGTGCTACAAACATGCGATGATTCACCGGTGGAAGGACATCAAAGGTTCATCAAGACGTATCGATAGATAAGAGAAATATTTTCTTGGAAAGGTTTGAAGGAATATGTGATGTGCCACATTAAGGAATGCACCACTATTCAAGTAAACAAGGATGAGCACACCCATCCAACAAGATTACCACTACCCATGTTTGAGCATAAATGGGAAAGCATATCTATGTATTTCATCACAGGGTTACCCAAAGCATAGGGTAAAGATTTCATTTTTGTGGTGGTAGACAGGTTAACCAAGTTTGCACATTTTTTCACCATTTCAACAAACTACAGTGCAACCCAGGTAGCCGAATTGTTCTTCAGGGAGGTTTTCATATTACATGGTCTACCCAAGACCATTGTGAGTGACACGGACAATAGATTCATGAACACCTTTTGGCAGGAATTATTCGGTTTGGTAGGTATGACCTTAACCCTTAGCACCAGCTACCATACTCAAGCTAATGAAAAAAAAAAGATAGTCACCAAATGGGTAGAGGGATACCTCCAGAATTATGTGTCAGGGCAGCAAAAGGCATGGGTTAAGTGGCTTCATTTGGGGGAATATTTCTATAACACCACCCATCATATGTCTATTGGTATGCCACCGTTCAGAGCCTTATATAGTTATGATCCCCTGTCCTTTGTGGAGATTGTATTTGGTGAAAACAAGGCTCCTATGGTTCAGGATTGGATTCAAAAGAGTCAGGATATACTCAGAGAACTTGAGGACCACCTGCAAAGGGCACAAAATCAACAAAAGGTTTAGGCAGACAAGCACTGGGTGGAGTGCACATTTGAGGTTGGTGATTTTGTTTAATTGAGGCTTCAACCATACATGCAAGCATCCATTAAGAGAAGTGGTGCAAAAAATATCCAACCCTTCTTCTTTTGACCATACAGGGTCAACATAATAGTAGGGGCCATGACATATGAGCTTGATCTACCACAGGGCAAAAAAATACACAATGTTTTCCATGTTTAATGCTTAAAGAGAACCATAGGCAAACACATCATTCCTATTGAGGAACTTCCACCCTTGGATGAAGAATGACAATTGATATTGGTACTAGAAGAGATACTAGAAGTCCGTGAAAAGAAATTAAGGAAGAGGAGCATCAAGGAATATTTGGTCAAGTGGAAGAATTTACCTATTAAGGATGCTACTTCGGAAAGTGAACATGTGCTACAGGAGACAGGTTCACAATTGCTTGTGGGAAAGCAATTTCTAGAAGGGAAGATTGTAATGCACCCCACCTATTGATGAAGACGGTTGGAGAGACTTAGTAGTCTAGTTGTCACCACTAGACTATAGTCTCATGCATTATGGGGACAAAGTCAACCAAAATCCATTACCTAAGCACAATGTTATATTATTG